>CABHPP010143804.1:0-43458 GCA_902168425.1 Peromyscus attwateri
TACTAAAGAAAAGCCAAACTGAAATTGTGATAATGAAAATTTCAGTAATCTAAATAAAATGCTTCATAGAAATCTTCAACCGCCTGTGATGGGTCAGTTGGAGGAAGGACAATTAGGGCCTGAACAAAAAGGTATGGTGATGGGGTCATTCAGGAAGTGGTAGTGATAAACTAACTTCTCTTCTTTTGTTTACATTCTTTTTCTTAATTTTTATTAATTTACTAATTCATTGTTTCCCAACCTGATCACAGTTTCTCTCCATCCCTTCTCTCCTCCCAACCTCTCCCCTTATCTCCCCCCTTCCCCATCCATTCCCTCTCCTTTCCCTTCAGAAAAGTGCAGGCCTTCCATGTATCAGTCAGCCATGGTATATCAAGTTGCAGCAAGACTACGCAACTCCTCTTCTCTTTAGGCAGGATGAGGCAACCCACCAGGAGGAAAGGGTTACAGGAGCAGGTAACTGAGTCAGAGACAGCTCCCACTCCCTCTGCCAGAAGTCCCACAAGGAGACCAAGCCACACAACTGCAACACATGTGCAGAGATCCCAGGTCAGTCTCACATAAGCTCTTTGGTTGGCAGTTCAGTCCCTGTAAGCCCCTATGAGTACAGGTCAATGACTCTGTATGTTTTCCCATAGTGTCCTTGACCTTCTGGCTCCCATAATCCTTCCTTCCTCTTCCACAGGATTTCCTGAGGTCTGCCAAATGTTTGGTTGTGGGTCTCTGCATCTGTTTCCATCAGTTGCTGGGTGAAGCCTCGCTAATGACAATTGGGCTAGGCACCAATCTATGAGTATGGCAGAATATCATTAGGAATCATTGTGTTAACTTTTTTTTTGTCTTTTGTCAGTCATATTTAGTTCTATCCTAGGTCTGTGGGTCCTGGCCCTCCAGGCATTACCAGGGGTGGGCTCCTTCTCATAGTATGGGCTTCAAGCTAGACTAGCCATTGGTTGGTCACTCCCACAATTTCCGTGCCACCTTTTCCCAGCATATCCTACAGGCAGGGCAAATTGTAGGTCAGAGGTTATGTAGCTGGGTTGGTGTCCCAATCCCTCTACTGGACAGCTTGTCTGGTTACAGGAGATGGCTGCTTCCCCTGTATTGCCAAGAGTCTTAGCTAGGGTCACCCTCGTGGATTCCTGGGAGTTTCCATTGCACTAGGTACCTAGCTTATCCCTAAGATGCCCTTGATTCCAGTTGTCTTTCTCAGTACTCTCTCCCTCTATTCTCCCCCCACCTGATCCCTCCTGTCCCCATACCCCACACCCCCATTCATACCTCTCCCCACTCCCTGTCCACCCGTGATGTCTATTCTATTTCTCCTTCACAGTGAGAGTCATGTGTTCCTAGCACCTTGAGCCTTCCTTGTTAGATTCTTTGGGTCCTTGGATTGTAGCATGGTTATCTTTTACCTTATGGTTAATATCCACCTATAAGTGAGTATATAACATGTTTTTTTCCGAATCTGGGTTACCTCATTCAGGATTATCTTTCCTAGTTCCTTTCATTTGCTGCAAATTTCATGATATCATTGCTTTTAACAGATGAGTAATACTCCATTGTGTAAAAGTGCCACATTTTCTTTATCCATTCTTCAGTTGAGGAACATCTAGGTTGTTTCCAGTTTCTGGCTATTATGAATAAAGCTGCTATGAACATAGTTGAGCAAGTGTCCTTGTGGTATGGTGGAGTATTCTTTGGATATCTGCCCAGGAATGGTATAGCTGGGTCTTGAGGTAGATCTATCCCTAATTTTCTGAGAAACTGCCATATTGACTTCCAAAGTGGCTGTACAAGTTTGTACTTCCACCAACAATGGAAGAGTGTTCCCCTTGTTCCACATCCTCTCCAGCATAAGCTGTCACTTGTATTTTTGATCTTAGTCATTCCGACAGGTATAAGATGGAATCTCAGAGTCATTTTGATTTGCATTTCAATGATGGCTAAGGATGTTAAGCATTTCTTTAGGTGTTTCCTGGCCATTTAAGATTCCTCTGTTGAGAATTCTGTTTAGATCTATACAATTTAAAACCTTCTTTGAAGTGGTTGAACACAAAATAAAATTTAAGAAATCAGTAGCCCTCCTATATACAAACAATATTAATGGGCTGAGAAAGAAATTAAGAAAACAATACCTTTCATAAATAGCCACAAATAATATAAAATATCATGGGATAACTGTAACCAAGCAAGTAAAAGACCTGTATGGCAAGAACTTCAGGTCTTTGAGGAAAGAAATTGAAGAAGATATTTGGAAAGATCCCTCATGCTCATAGTTTAACAGAATTAACATAGTAAAGATGGCTACCTTACCAAAAGCAGTCCACAGATTCAATGGAATTTCCATCAAAATTCTAACACAACTTTTTACAGAACTTAAAAGAACAATGCTCAACTTCATATGGAAAAACAAAAAACCTAGGATAGCTAAAACAATCCTATACAATAAAGAAATTCTGGAGTTATCACCATTCCTGATTTCAAGCTGTACTACAGAGGAATAGTGATTAAAAAAATGCATGGTATTGGCATAAAAACAGACAGATGGCTCAATGGAACTGAATTGAAGACCCAGATGTAAATCCACATACCAATGGAAACTTGAGTTTTGATAAAGAAGCCAGAAATATATAATGGAAAAAGAAAGAATCTTCAACAAATGGTGCAGAACTAAATGGATGTTAGCATGTAAAAGAATGCAAATAGATCCATATCTATCATCCTACACAAAATTCTAGTCTAAGTGGAGCAAAGACCTTAACAGAAAACCAGATACACTGAACCTGATAGAAGACAAAGATGGGAATATCCTTGAACACATAGGCACAGGATACAACTTCCTGAACAGAATACCAATAGCACAGGCACTAAAATCAATAATTAATAAGTAGGACTTTATGAAACTGAAAATTTTCTGTAAGGCAAAGAACAAAATGTCAACCTACAGAATGGGAATAGATCTTCACCAACCCCACAGAGGGTGGATTTCTAAAATATATAAAGAACTCAAGAAACTAGATATCAACAAACCAGATAAATTAACTTTTAAAAGTACAAAAAGAACATTTGCTATCAATGGTACACTATAAAATCAATGAATTATGGACACAAAAAACAAGTGTTCCATGCAAAATGAATAGGACATATTTTTAGTCAATCCATAGCAGAAAATTCTCCAAATCTAGGGAAGGAGATTCCTGTCCAAGTACAGGAGGATTTAGAATGTCAAATGGACAATACTATAAAAGAAACTCCCCACAACATATTATTATTAATGCACTAAAGTCACAGAACAAAGAAAGTGCATTGAAAGCTACAAGAGAGAATTCTCAAGTTGCATAAAAAAGTAAGCCAACCAGAACAACAAATTTCTCAGCAGAAACTTTAAGATAGCATGGTTGAGGTGATGTTCTTCGAGTTCTGAGAAACAACTGCCAAGGATCCCAGCAAAATTATCTATCACAATTGAAGGAGAAACTAACTTTCTATGACAAAATAGGCAAAGAATATTTGTAACCACTAATCCAGCTCTACAAAAGATATTTGAAGAATTCTTCAACTGAAAAAAAGACAAAATCATCCATGAGAATACAGGTAAGAATATTCCAAACCAACAGAGAAATAAGGAATGAAACACACACACACATACACACACACACACACACACACACACACACACACACACACTTATAGAAATTAATATATAAATTTTAGTTATAATTCTAAGCATTAATGGTCTAAATTTCACAACCAAAAGCCACATACTGGCAGATTGTTTAAAAAAATAAGATTCATCTAGTTGTTGTTTCCAAGAAATAAGCATCACCATCAAAGACAGATGCCACTTCAGGGTGGAAACATGAAAATGGTATTTCAGTCAAGCTAGAAAGCCAGATGCCACTATTCTAATCTGACACAATAGCTTTCAGACAAAAAATCAGTCAGAAGAGATAGAAACAACCCCTTCATATTGACTAAGTAAACAAGTCATAAGAAGACATCAACATTTTTAACATATGAACATCACAAACAGGTGTATCAAATTTCATAAAACAGACAGCACTATATGTAAATACGTGGAATAACAACACTGCACTAGTAGAAGGTGACTTCAGTACCTGTTTCTGATCAATACACAAGTGATATTGACAAAAATAAACAAATATTTGCATTAAATGATATCATGAGTCAAATGGACCTAATAAATATCCTGGGAGGGAAAGTGTGGCAATGGTTATCAGGAACAAAACACTGCCTGATTGTGTTTTTGCCCACATACAGGAATCATAGCTCTTTATGATATCCACATCATATGAATCCATAGCCCACTTCAAGTAGGGCAAGGCTAAAAATCCCTCAAATCCCACACTCAGTGATGTACTTCCTCCAACAAGACAATCTCCTAAAGGTTCCATAAACTGGCCCAAACCCTGCCACCATCTGGAGAACAAGTGTTCAAATATATGCTTCTATGAGGGAGCATTTCTCTTATAAACTGCAACATTCTGTCACTTGATTCCCCACAGGCTCGAGGCCATATCACGATAAAAAATGTATTCAGTCCAAGATCAAAAGTCCCCATAACCTTTAAAGTTTCAACATTATTGAAAAGTCTGAGACTTATTTGAAACCTTATGAAAGTCATTAATAAAAAGAAAACATAGTAGATAAAAACAAGAACGTGGACAAAATTGGCCATTATAATTGTTGGTGCTGTCAACTTGACTGAATCTACAATTATCTAAGACACGAGGCTCTAGACATGCATATGGGAGATTATCTTTATTGTTTCAACTTATGTAGGAAGACCATCCTTTTTTAGAGATTGTAATTTAATTACATTTTTTCTCCCTTCCCTGTCCTCTCTCCAACCCTCCCCCCATACACTCCTCCCTGCTGTCCTTCAAATTCATGACCTCTTTGTTCACTAATTGTTACTGTATGAATATATGTATTTGTACATGCATATATATTCCTAATATAACCTGTTCAGTCTATATAATGTTATTTATATGTATGTTTTCATAGCTAGCCATGTGGCACTGGACAGTGAATCAGTGTGCTCTTCCCTAGCAAGGATTACCTCTCTTACTCCCTGTGGTGATATTTTATTTGTGCTGAAATGTGGTGATATTTTATTTGTATGTTAATAAATAAAGTTTTCCCAGAGATCAGAGGACATAGACAGCCATAAACAAAAGTCAGGCAGTGCTAGCACATGCCCTTAATCTGATCACACAGCAGACAGAGTCTCTGTGTGTTCAAGGACACACTAGGGAACAGCCAAGCGTCGTGACACACGCCTTTAATCCCAGTACCAACCATAGAGACCTGGAGGTCTGTACAGACAGTAACAAGGAAGTGAAGTAGTTGGGCTAAGAGCCAATGAGAGGGCAGAACAGCAAGGCAATAAAAGCTTGGGAAGACAGGAATTAGCTCTCTTGGGAAGCTACGGCAGCATGGAGAGCTAAGGTTAGCTGGTGGCTCTCACTATTTCCCTGATCTCTATGGCTTTTACCCCTATATTTGGCTCTGTGTTTCTTATTTAATGAGACTGTTTAGAAATTCGTCTACAACTCTCAGCTTTAATCAGTTGTCTAAAGTTCTTTGTGTATGGTTGAGGCATCGTTGGCTTTTCCCCATGTAGTTTGGCAAGTTCATGGGTGTCCTCCTTATTCAGTTCACATTAAGGCAGTCATGTTGGTGAGAATTTATGAATATAACAGCTGATGGTACTAGGAGACACACTTTCACCTCAAAGTCCCTGATTCTCTCACTCCTACATTTTTTCTACCCCTTCTTCAGTGTTCTGAATCTATTGGGAATGGGCTCTGCAACTCTGCATTATGATCAGCTGCAGTTTTCTGCAGTGGTCTCCATCTGTTGCAAAGAGAAGTTTCCTTAATGAGGGGTGAAGACTACACTTACCTGTGGGCATAAGGACAAATGGCTGTAGATTGTTGTTAGGGGTTCTACTAGTTTCATAAATTACTGGTTGTAGATTCTCCAATAGCTATAATTTCACTAGCGCTAAGAAGTTAGCCAGGTTTCTAGTACCAGGAATGGTATCCCTCTTCTTGAGTGGTTCTTAAGTCCAATTAGAGAGTAGTTGGCTACCACCAAGGTGTATGTAACACTACCACACTCTGTAGAGTTTTCACACCATGCTTGTCATTGATGTGGTTCATAGGCATCAAAGCTGGGTAGGACTGTTGGTTGCCTCCCTCCTTTAGAAGCTTGCATGCCACCTTCTGGTACCATGAAATCTAGCCCTCGTTGGGGGAAGTATTCACGTCAGAAGTCTCTGGGGCCTGTTTCTGAAGTGCAGTTTCTTCAGCAAAATGGACTTACCTTCCAGCTGCAGGTGTAAACAAACGCAACAGAAATACCCTGCATATTTTGGGAGTCTCTTCAACATCCCTGGCCAAGAATTCAAAAGAGGAGTTCTCATGTATGGTATGTGGGTTCTCATTAGGTGATCTTTGGCTCTTAGAAGGAATGTCATCAACCCAGATGAGAAATGTTCAGTAAAACTGTATATGTATATTTATACAGTGAACTACAAGCATTGTATGTTTTTGTTTACATAAATAGGTAATGATAGGATTCTCTGTGGCTTTTTCAGAGAACCATATGTTTAGCTTACCCACCTCCCTTTTTCCATATTTACCTAGCATCCCCTTCTCTATGGAGCTCCCCTTTCCCACTCTCCCCCATCAGATCACTGGTGTCTTGTTATTCCACTTTACCTTCCTCTCACCTTCTTCCGTATTTACCTCCCTCCATCTCCGCAAGAAACTCCCCCTTTCCCTGTGCCATTTAATTCCTTTTCCCTCCCTGTGGAGCTTCCCCCTTTCCCATTTCCTTCATCAGGTGGCTTGTATGTTGCTGCTCCTATCTCTATTGCTCTTCAAACCTCTGAAAAGGTATTAGTCCTGTTTTACTTTCCTAGTGGCCATAGTTACTACAGGCTATGTACTCACATCTGAAGATTGGAGCTGGAACCTCCAATAAGAGAGAACATGTGATGTTTGTCTTTCTGGATTTAGATTACTTCATTCAATATGATCTCTTCTAGTTCCATGCATTTGCTTGCAAATTTCATTTCATTTTTTCTTTACAGCTGAATAGTGTTCTACTATACACATTTTCATTCTCCATTAATTGGTTATAGGACATTTAGGTTGTTTCCATTTCCTAGCTATTGTGAATAGAGAAGTAATGAACATGGCTGAGCAAGTATCTGTGGAGTATGATGTCAAGTCCTTTGGGCATATGCCAAAAAGTGGTATATCTGGGTCACATGATAGATTTATTTTTAGCTTTTTAAGATTTTTAAGATTTTTCTACACTGACTTCCATAGTAGCCTCGCCATTTTGGAACCCCACAAACAGTGAGTGAATATTCCCTTATCCCCACAACCCCTCCAGTATTTGCTGTTTCTCATTACATCGACCTTTGCCATTCTAACTGGAGTAAAATTAAATCTCACAGTTATCTTGATTTGCATTTCCCTAATTGCTAGAGATGATGAAGATTTTTTGAGATATTTAATAACCATATTTTTCTTCTTCCAAGAACTCTCTATTCAGGTCCCAGGGCCACTTTTTAATGGCTCATTTGTTTTTTATTTGTTTTTTGGAAGTAACTCTGTTTTTTCAGTTCTTTGTATGTTCTGGACATTAAACTTTGATCAGATGTATAACTGGCAAATATTCTCTCCCGTTCTGTGAGCTTTCTCTCCACCCAGTTTATTATTTCTTTAACTGTGAGAAGCTTTTTGGTTTTATGAAGTCCCATTTGTCAACTGTTGGCCTTAATTCTTGGGCAAATGGAGTCGTATTCAAAAAGTCCTTCCCTACACCTAAAGAATGGAGGATTGCCTATGTTTTCTTCTAGCATTTACAATATTCAGATTACATATTTAGATCTTTGATCTACTTGGAGTTAATTTTTTGTGCAAGTTGATAGATAGGGGTCTAATTTTGTGCTTCTGTATGTAGACACTCAGTTTTCTCAGCACCATTTGTTGAAGATGCTTTCTTTTACCCAGTGAATGGTTTTGGAATCTTTGTCAAATATTAAGTAACTGAAATTTTGTGTGCTTATGTCTGGGTCTTTGATTTCTCACCATTGGTCTACATGTCTGTTTTTGTGCCAATGCTGTATTGTTTTTATTATTATGTACTATGTCTTGAAGTCTATAATTGTACTCATTCCACTATTGTCCTTTTTGTTCAGTATTGTATTGTTCATCTATGGTCTTTGTGATTCCACATGAATTTTAGAATGATTCTTTCTATTTCTGTAAAGAACCAGATGAGTATTTTGAGTGGTATTGCATTAAATCTATAAATAGCTTTTGGTAGAATGATATTTTTCACAATATTAATTCTACCAATCCATGAGCATGGGATGTCTTTTCATTCTCTAGTGTCTCTATATCTTTCTTCACAGGTTTAATGTTTTCATTGTGGATATCCTCCACTTCCTTGGTTAGGTTTATTCCAAGATATTTTATTTTCTTTGAGGCTATCGTGAATAGGAATGTGTCCTTTATCATATTTTCTGTATGTTTGTTGTTGATTTATAGACAAGCTATTGATTTATGCAAGTTGATTATATAACCTGTCATATTGCTGGATTTGTTTATCATTTTTGAAGTGTCCTGGTAGAATTTTAGAATCTCTAACATATCATAGCATCTGCAAATAGTGATAGTTTGGCTGATTTTCTCCTTATATCCCTTTAATCTTCTCTTCCCTCATTGCTATAGCCAGTACTTCCAGATCAATGTTGAAAAAGAGTGGGGAGAGTGTACATCCTTGTCTCATTCCTGGCTTCAATGGAGGTGTTTCAAGCTTTTCTCTATGTAGGATGATATTGGCTCTAGGTTTCTTATATATAGCTTTTATTTTATTGAGTTAGGTTTCCTCTAGCTCTACAGTATTTCATGTAGTCATGTTATCATGAAGTCATGTTAGATTTGTAAAAAGTTTTTTTCTATATTTATTCAGATGATAGAACCATGAGGTTTTGTTTTTAAGTTCATCTTTGAGGTTTGTTATATTTATTGACTTGCATATGTTGAGTCAACCCTGCATATCAAAAATGAAGCCTATTTGGTCATGGAGTATAATAAAGTAGGCAGAATTTAAGGGATGATTGATTTTTATTTGACCATTACTGCACTATCTTTGTTGGGGTTTCTATTGCTGCTACAAAAAAATGACCAAAGACAATTGGAGATGAAAGGGTTTATTTGGCTTATACTTCCATATTGCTGTTTATCATTGAAGGAAACCAGGACAGGAACTCTCAAGCAGGGCCAGAGAGGGATGCTCTTTACTGGCTTACATTTCCTGGCTTGCTCAGCCTGCTTTGTACAGAACCGAGGACCACCAGCCCAGGGATGGAGCCACCCACAATGTACCAGGCCTCTACTCATCAATCTTTAATTAAGGAAATGCCTTACAGCCAGATCTTATGGAGAAATTTTCTCAATTGAAATTCACTCTTTTCAACTAACTCTAGTTTATGTGTTAAGTTGACAAAGACTAGCCAGCACATATATGTTCATATTATGCCTACATTTTGATTATGACTGCTTTTCATACAGTATTCTACTTTCATACAGTAAGTTAATCAGAGCCTGATATCAGAACTATCAATCTAGAAAAGAAAAAAAGTCTACCACAGCACTCCTTCAACCAATGTCTCTTAAACACTGCAAACAGTTCCACTGAAAACAAATGGGTAATTTAAAAATTTTTCAATCAATGGCATAAATCTCTATGGAAAAAACCATAAATAACAAGAAAAACTATAGCAACATGAGTCCTCTCATTCCTGAGTAATGGCCTCCAATGAGAATGAGTTTGATTAAATCTGAGACAAAGAATGCAACAGAATTATTTTAAGTTTGTTCAAGAAAGTCAGAGAAGAAAAAGTACCTGAATTAGTTCCAAAATAACTCAAACAGTTAAATTAAATGAGGATGTCAATACAGAATATAAATATAAATTTAAAAAAGAGGTAGCAATGCTTGAAGAAAACATGAAATACTGGAAATAAAGAATTCAGTAAGGCAAGAGCAAGGGAGATGACTTAGTGGTTAATAATACTTGTTTCTCTTATAGAAGAACTAGGTTCAGGTCACAGCACCCACATGGTGGCTCACAATTGTCTGTAACTCTAGTTAACAGGAGCTTGAGTGCTTCTGCATGCACCATGCAAACAAATAGTGCACATACATATATGCACATAAAATACTCATTGTCTTAGTTAGGGTTTCTATTGCTGTGAATAGACCCCATGACCATGGAAAGTCTTATAAAGGAAAACATTTAATTGGAGCTGGATTATAGTTTCAGAGGTTTAGTCCTTTGTTGTCATGGAAGGAAGCAAGGCAGCATGAAGGTGGACTTGGTGCTGGAGAGGTAGCTGAGAGTTCTACATCTTGATCTGCAGACAAAAGGAAGTGAACTGTGTCCCACACTGGCTATAGATGAGCAGATGAGACCTCAAAGCCCACCCCCATAGTGACACACCTCTTCCAACAAGGCCACACCTACTCCAACAAGGCCACACCTCCTAATAGTGCCATTCTCTATAGGCCAAGCATTCAAACACCTGAGTCTATGGGGGCCGTATCTATTCAAACCACCATACTCATTCACATAAAATTAAATAAATATATTTTTAAAACAGAAAAATTTCACTAAGACAAATGAAAAGTTGCATGAAAAATCTTGTCAATAGGATGGACCAAAGGAATGACAAAATATCAGAGCATGAAGAAAAGGTAGAGGAATTGAAACATTCAGAATAGTGGCAATCATAGTAAATAGTAAAGTACAAACATAACATCAAATTTTATGGGATACTATGAAAAATTCAAATCTATGAACCATGGGCATAGAAGGAGAATAATTTCATGCTTATCAATTTACAATAGTATAATAAAATTTCCAAAATCTAGGGAAATAGATATCTATCTGTGTATAGGGGCCATTTTGAACAATTATAGTCAAAGCATTAAATATACAGAAAAAAAAGTATATTCAAATCTGTAGGAAATGAAAAGTAACATATAAACAGGGCTTCCTCCTCCCTTTCCTCATTAGAGTCCCCCATTACTCCCTTCATAGTACCTATATCAATGTCCTGCTTTGACAGTGAGGACAGAGTTTATGATATTGTTCAATTCAAACATCAAAAAAAAACAACGGCGACATCTTGTTCTCTAATTCACAGACTGTTTATGTGTCTTTGTGGTACTTTAATTTTTAAAGCTATCTGTGGGATGCTAATCTCTAGACATTACCTTCACTCTACCATTCATCCTTCCAAGCACTCTCAGGTTTTCAGCTTTAAAAGCAATTGTTTTTCTCTGCTCACTGATAAGTGGATCAATTTAAAAGGGAGTATTATACTTTAGTTGAAATATTTGTGTTAAAATGCTTTTCTGCTAATGAGTGTGTTAGTTATTGGGGTTATTTTTCCTGCTATTAATCTTAACAGAGGCATGGATGTGTACAGTGTGGGACTGTGTCATTAATATTTTAGTATCTCAACAAGAGGTATGGCCTTTAATGACCTGAAGAAATTTTTTTCCTCTCTTTTTTTCTTTCAGTAAGCCCAATAATGTTCTAACTGCAAAAATGGAGACTTGTTCTCATGGTTCAATACTCCTAAATAAAATCTGAAGTAGGAGTTTTCTCTTAGACATATATAAAAAAAAAGCTTAGATGGATTTATGGAACCATGTGTTTAATGACAATTGATGTAGGTTAGTAAATGTGTGGTCACTGAGCATTTAATAACACATGAGAGAATTTCTCGATAGTACTTTAAAAAAAATCACATAGTTATATTATTGTTAATTTACTGGTGAATATTCCAGATTTACTTATACTCTGTGACTTCAAAAATTTGGAATAAGAAAAATCAATAGACAAATTACTTCTTATCTTGAAAAACTAAGTGTATAAAATGTTACTACAAGTATCACTGTGACCTCTACTGCTTCAGGTCTTGTTTTCACTAGATTCTTTTCAGGCCTGTAAGCAGTGGCTTTGACAGCCTGATAACTTTGCAATCTCAGAAACATGGGAAACACTCAGGTTCTATTAACGTTGTCCCATCTCTAATACTTTGAAAGTTTGACACTGTCAGTAGTTACTAGTGGCTCAACAAATGTTCTCATTAGACTTTAAGACAGGGTACAAGAGTTCAGTTGTCTCTCATTTGACTTTAAAGGGAGGTTTGACTCATCCTATTTATCCTTCAATGTAAATTTATGGTATAAAAATATCATTTTCAAACAAACAAAATAAAAAAGCATTTCACAAGATGTTTGTGCACATTTTATTTGAGAATGTGAAGTACAAAGTAAAATGGACTTCAATCATTTTAATTGAGTGTCAAGAAAAATAAAGAAAAGAAATGATAAATAAATTTATAGTGTCCGTGAGCCTCTTTAGCATGGAAAGTATCTCCTTCCCTTTCCCATTCCTCTCTCATCTGCCCCCATCTCCACAACCACAGACCCAGCCCCAGGCCCCTGGACCCTGAACCAGCAGAGAGAAGGACAAGAGAGGGAATGAGCCACCCATTTGGATACTCTGGAACAAAGCTGTGAGACAGGCCTGTAGATGTGGAGATGGCTGGGGTGAGGGGAGAAAGGCGTTAAGGAAGAAACACCTTTCCCAGCAAAGCCTGCATCCGCTGGTCCAATCAAACAGCACATGAACCAGCTTTACTAGCTCTAGTGACACAGCCCATGCCCTGGCCCAATCCCAGGCTGTCCATATTTTCACATCAGACACACACAGCCAATTCCTCATACTCAGGTCACATTTTCAAAACAAATGGCCAATACATAATATCTCACACACATCAAAACTACTAGTCCCATAGAACTGTTATCTAATGAGAATTACGTAGATGATTCCCCCAAGGCATACAATTTAAAAGAACAATTATGTAATTTATCAAAGAAACTGAGAGGTGCAAAGAAGAAAACACATCAATGAACTTCAAAACACAAAAGCAAACCAAACCCAAACCCAGTATATTATAAGAAACAATAAAAGAGCAGAAATTAATTACAAAGAAAGCAATACAAAAAAGGAATCAGTGAATTTAAAAGCTGATTCTTTGAGGAGATAAACAAAATTGACAGAGCCTTAGCCCAACTAATCAAAAGAAGGAAAGAGATGACCCAATTATGAGAATCAGGAATGAACAAGGAAACATTACAATAGACACCAAAGAAATTCAGAATATTATGAGAGAATTGTGGGTAGTCACCCTGACCCAATACTCTCCCAGAGGTGCTAAAGAAAATACAAATGGAACTTTAGTTCTGTGTCCTTGTCCAGAAGTGGACTACACAAGGCTAGTGTGGGGCTGGAGCCAATGCCTAAAAGGAGTAAAAGTTGTGGATTTGGGGATCTGACTCTTTTCCCTGTTCTGTGGTGTCTAAGGTATCCCATGTTTCCTTTGGCAGCATTGTCTGACTTAGCTCTCTGCTGACCATGACCCATGCAAATAGTATATGACATGTTGCACTTCTTAATAAAATTGATCGTCATACGTCATCAACTTGTGTAAGACCTCCTGGTCCCAGCTATTGCTTTTGCCTTCTTTATTTCTCATTTTCTCTGTTTCTCATCCCTGCTCTTCCCACTCGATACCTCGCCATTTGGTAGCCTCACTCCTGCTAGTTTGGGACAGGGAATACTTTTAAAACCTATTTTACATTAAGCTGGAAAAATTTTTTAAAAGATGATCTTTTTTTTATTTATACAAACTACCAAAGTTAAACCAAGAAGATACCAACAACCTAAACAGACCTGTGGAAAATGAGGAGATTGAAACGGTGTTAAAAAGCTTTACAACTAAAAATAAATAAATAAATAAAAAATAAAAAAGTCCAAAGCCAGATGAAGTAACAGCAGAATTCCACCAGACGTTCAAGGAAGATCTACAGTCAATCTTTCTTCAACTATTCAAAAAATGAACAGTTCTTTGTGTAACATGATGCTTCATGAGTTTTCTTCCAGCCACATTAGCATGTCTATTGGTGTCATACGTGTGCTCAGGTTATGTTTAGGCAGTCATGTTGCTTAGACTCCATGGGTATAGCTTCTGTCATTCCTAGAATATACAACGTCATAGCAAACTCCCTGTTTCTCTGACACTTACAATCTTTCCATGCCCTTTTCTGCAGTGATACCTGAGTCTTAGTTTAAGGAGCTGTGTTGTAGATGTAACAGTTGGGAACATTGGGACTGGGCTCCAGAACTACATTTTGATTGGTTGTGGTTTTCTGAAATGGTCTGTTGCAAAGAGAAGTTTCCCTGATGGGGGTGAAAGCTATACTTATCTGTAGGTATAAGGACAAATGTTTATAGATTTTTTTTGATGAGATTATTTAGTAAACAATGGGTTGTAAATTATCTTCCAATGACCATAATTTCACTAGCACTGGTTAGTTAGCTAGGTTTCCAGTACCAGGCATAGCATCCTTCTTGTTGAGCAGGTCTTTGAGTTAGCTCCAAGCAATGGTGGCCTCCAAGGTTTATATACCACTACTGTGCCTACAGCGTTGTTATAAGAACTACAACTATCTGAGAGTATACGGTCACCTATGGAATACTGAGAGCAGGAGAAATGTGTTCCTCAGGGAACACCAGTAAATTATCTAAGACCAGACAACCAATCCTTAAGACCTATACATACCAGAAACATTATACAGTTTGAGGGACTTATATTTAAGTGTTTATGATTGTATGTGTATTTGCTTAGATGTATGTAAGAACAATTAATTGAAAAAGATGTTATGAATTTGAAGGAAAGCAAAGGGATATATATGAAAGGGTTTGGAAGGAAGAGAGGAAAGGTGGAAATGTAAGTATATTATAATATAAAAAATTAAATAAGTAATATTTTTAAAATATTTTTAAAAAGAAATAGAAGGAGCACTACCAAACACTCTCTATGAGGTCTGCATCACTTTAATACTGAAACCAAATACCAAAAATAAAACAACAAAAATACTACAGTCCAATAACTCTGATGAGCATAGATGAAGAAAAAAAAATGCTAGCAAACCAAATACAGGCACATGTCAAGAAGATCATCCACATCCACCACTACCAAGCTGGCTTTATCCATGAAACGTAGCAATGGTTCAACATATGAAAGTCAATAAATATAATAAATCATATAAATGAAGTTAAAGACAAAAATCCCATGATCTCAATAGATTAAGAAAATAATAATATATATAATTTCACATGATTTCCTGATGAAAGTGTTAGAGATAGTAGGGCTGAGAGAACATACCTCAACATAATAAAGATTATTATGACAGCATAGATCACATTATGCAGAAAAACTCAAAGCACCCCCATTAAATTAAGAACAAAAAGGGACTGGCCACTATCTCCATTCCTACTCAGTATAGTGATAGAAACACTAGTCAGAGCAATAAAAAAAGAAAAAGAAAATAAAGAAATATAAATTGCAAAAGAGGTCAAATTATTCCTATTTGAAAATCATGGTATTATACATAAGAGATCCCAAAAATTATACCAGAAAATTTCTAGAAAGTTTAAGCTGAGAGCATGGGATCCTAGCTATTATTTTTCTTATTCCATACTAAAGAGTGGTCTAACCTAAATGTTACATTTGTGTAAAGGATCAGTTGTTCTATAGTTGTAGTTTTAAATAATTGCACTTATCAAGGAATGGAGGCACATGCCTTTGATCTGAGCACTTGGGAGGCTGAGGCAGGGAGACCTCTGTGAGTTCAAGATCAGCCTGGTCGACATATTGAGTTCTGGGACATCTAAGTCTGCATAGAGAAACTCTGTCTCATAAAGAAATGTCATTAATCCCCTTACAAAATAGAACTAAGTGGAAGAGCAGGAACCTGGGCACTGGTCCACATGCCTGTGAGTCAGCAAATCTAACATCCCATATTGATGGTTTTGATAAATGACAAAAATTATGTTTTAGGTTCAGTTAACTGAAATATTTTAGGCAACGTATATCACGTTCTCCAGGATAGACTGATATTTTTTTTTTTACGATGGGACAAATAGATTTAAAATTTTCTTTATGGCATTTATAATCCAAGGAAAATATTGGTAAAGATATTTGTATAATATGTAATTTGTCCAGATCAGATTCCATTTGGGAAGAGGAGTTCTGAAGTATCTCCAATCAGTTTATGAATTAATTGAAAGTCCTTAAAAAAAAAGAAGTGTTGAGAATAGTGATATGTAGTGGTAGAAAAGAAACCCCCTCCTTGATTTTTAAAAGGAATAATTTTTAAAATACTTCAATGGATAAGTTTACTTTTTCCAGTTAAGTATTAAATTTGTCAATTTTAACATTGTTGTTATAACTGAAATAAACTTATGTGATATTCTGGTAAGAAAATTGAACCTCTTTTCACTGGTAAGAATGTAAACAAATGTAATAACTATGAAAGTTAGTATGGAGGTTCCTCCAAAATCCAGAACATATCAATCACATGACCCAGCTGTCCCAGTTCTGATTATTCAGCCAGAGGATTCAAAGCCAATATATCACAGAGATACTTGCACATCTGTCAGGGCCCAGTGTTGGGGTCCAGCCCCGACCTATCAAAGGGTCCCTTGAAGGGGGAGTGAGGAATTGAGAAATGCTAGATAGAAAACATAGAAGTAGGTGAAGAAAAAAGAGACACAGAAAAGCTTCGGTAGGGCCCTGGGTCAATACCGAGCAGCCTGGAGTTTATTTCTAACGGGCTTTTTACACACTAGCAAGGGGAGCAGCAAAAGACCTACCCCTTTCAAGATCAAAGCACAATGTACAACCAAGTGTAGACCCTTCAAAAACACCTGGTAACCACGCCCCACAGCAAGGCATCTTGTGATTAGGTCTGGAAGTATAAGACACCTGGTAACCATGCCTTTACACCCTGCTATGCAGCCTTGGAGAGCAACATAAACGCTGACTCTCTGACCTTGAGTCACCCCACAAGTTAGAATCTTTGTGGGCTCCCACACACATCAATGCTTACTGCTGGCATTACTTGTAATAGGTAAGTTATGGAAGAAAATATGATGTATATATACAATGTAACTTATTTATCAAAAAGAACAAAAATAGATGCAATTGTAGAGAATCATATCAAACATATCAGGGCAATCCTGGAAAGAAACATGTTTTCACTTATTTGTGGTTTGTAGATTATACATATATGTGTGTGTGCAAGCATGTGTGTATGTATATACAGCCAGAAGGTAGAAACAA
Organism: Peromyscus attwateri; assembly: GCA_902168425.1. NCBI lineage: Eukaryota > Metazoa > Chordata > Mammalia > Rodentia > Cricetidae > Peromyscus > Peromyscus attwateri. The sequence continues at coordinate 17,318 of CABHPP010143804.1, forward strand.
ATGTGTACAGAGGAACAGAGGAATAACAGGAGAGGGAGGGGGGAGAAGGAGAGATTGTGATATGGGGGATGTGTAAAGTTCACAATGTATACTAGTCTAAAAGTGTCCATATATAATGAGTTACTACATACATTGAAAATTTTTCATCAAAAAATATTTTACATAAAACTATTAAATCATTGTTTTACTATGCACACTTGAATCTGATCTTGTACATAGATAATATGCTAGGTAACTTTACAACCAAATGTTGTATGTGGTAAATAAAATTTTTTTAGAGATGTTTATTAAAATATTTGTATCAAGAGGTGTAGTGAAATGCTTTGAGATGTTATATTAGTGACTTTTCTATCTCTGTAACAAAATAGGATATGGGGAAAGAAGAACACTCATTCACTGTTGGTGGGATTGCAAACTAGTGCAGCCACTCTGTAAATCAGAGTGAAGAATCCTTTAAAAGCTAAAAATAAATCTACCATATGACCCAGCTATACTACTCCTTGACACATGCTCAAAGGACTGGAGATCCTACTCCACTGATAATTGTTCAGCCATGTTCATTGTCATTATATTTGCAAAAGCTAGGAAATGAATGGATAATAGAAAATATGGCACATGTACACAATGGAATACAATTCATCTGTAGGGAAAAATGAAGTCATGAAATTCACAGATGAATGGATGAAACTAGAAAATAGTATAGCAAGTAAAGCAACCCAGACCCAGAAAGAAATACTACATCTCTCGTTTGTGATTCCTAGCTCAAAGTCTTCAGATATGTGTATATAACCTGGAGTAACTGCAGAATCCAAGAAAATAAAAAGTGACCACAATGGGGAGGGGTGGAGCTCTAGAGGTGGCATTAGCAAGATACAGGTGACATGAAGGGGGAAATGGGAAACGTAGAAGGGACTCCAACTGAAAACAAAAGGATAAAGAGAGAGGACAGACAAATAGCACTAAGAATTGCAGAAAAGAAGGTAGAAAGAACAGAAAAGCCAGAGGGGATGGAGAACACCAAGAAAACACAGCCTTCTCAGACAACAGATCAGTGCACACATGAACTCAGAGACTGAGGCAGCATGCACAGGGCCTGCATGGGTCCGCAGCAGATGGGGTCTTAGAGCTGAAAGGAGAAGTGGACACATGCTCCCATCCCTAACCCAGAAGCTGTCTCCAATTGATAACCATGTACAAATGAAAATTTAGTAGATAGACAACAGAAAAAAAAAAAACTCAACAGCCAGCATCTTTGGAGGTTCCCTGTACCATGATGATGGGTCGGGGGATTTTCCTTTTGTTTTGTTTATTTTAATTGTATCTTACTTTTTCTTTTATTTTATACATTTTCTTCTCTCTTTTTACCCTTGATTGTTGATTATTTGTATATTATGTCTTCCAGCTTAGTGTTTTTATGGGATTCCTGAGTGAGCAAACAATTGGATCTCTGCATCTATATATCTATCTGGCAGCTCTTCTTGGGCTCATTTCCTTCTGTTTATTGTTTTACCCTATTCCAATGAGTTAATTTGTGTTCTACCTTGTTTTATTATTATCCTTTAGAAGTCTGGTTGTTTTCTAATGAGAGACAGAAAAGGGGTGGATCCAGGTGGGAGAGGAGGTGGGGAGGAACTTGGAGGAATAGAGGGAGGGGATATCAAATTTGGATATATTATGTGAGAAAAAAAAACCTACTTCCAATTAAAAAAAACCAGAAAGAAACCAAAACACAAAAATAACACAAGAATGTTATAAAAAGCCAAAGGAAATCATATTAGTTTATCAAATATATATATGTATGTGTGTATGTATATGTATAATGCTATATATAGTGCTATGTTGGATAATGCATATATTATATATATATACTAAGTAGATTATGTAGCATATCTATTTACAGTAATATATATAGTATTCTATATTATATTGCTATATATCTATATACATAAATATACATATGTGTGTATATTCATATATATAATACAACATATATAGTGTCATTTTGAATACTGTGTATTTTTATATATGTACTATACATAGATTTTATATTATATAGCACTTATAGTTTTATATACATATGTATATATTTATAGTATTATAGTGAATGAAATAATGCCACATAAGGTGATACTGGCCCCAAGAGCCATAGACTGACAAAAATCTCTGGTATCAATCATGCAAATTTTCCTTTCAAGTTATTGGTCAGGGCAGTCCAAGAAACTCCCAAAACAGTATAGGCAGTTGCTGTTGCCCTTGGTTGCCTCCTAGAAGTTTAAAGTAAGTTCCTGTTGCAGGAAACACCACACACTTCAAACACAGAACTCAGAGGATTTGTACTGGATCCAAATTGAAAACCTCCTCCCTGACACTTAACTTTCAAAATGCTGGAAGTTGCTATGCAAGCTGAAAGGGAGTAAAGCCATCAATAGTCCTATTGAGCTGTGATGCCTATGAACCATAACACCGACCAGTATGGCAAGATAGCCATAAAGGGACAATAGTGACATTTATAAGTTGGAGGTAACCACTAGATGTCTTATTGGACTAATACCTGCTCAACGGAGGGAGATTACACCTGAAACTAGAAATGTAGCCATCCACCCATGGCTATAAAGGTCATGGATTCTGGATGATAACTTATTACTTCCACTTTCCCAAACCAGTACAACCCCTAGCTGCATTATAAATACATATTCTCATGCCCCAGATAAATGCAGCTTTCACCCATCATCAAGTAAGTGTCTTTGTGCAGCAGATGGAGGTGTTAGAGAGATCCGCCACTGGCTGAAATGCAGAGAACAATTGATGATGGGGTACTCATCCCTCATTTGATACATCTATATCATAAACTTGACACATAAGGTTCAGAGAATATTATAGAAGGGGCAGAAAGATTGTAAGAACCAGAGGACCAGGAAGTCTACTATGAGATGGTCTTCTGCATAGGACATGAAAGCTTCATTCATAAAATTCCAATAACATGGCTGCATCAAGAAGACCTAAACAATGACAACATGAGTTACTTTATCGTGGGTATGTATCATGGCTAGGATGTCCTGAATTTGAGAAGGAGTGGGGGGTGGTTATTGGAGGGGTTGAAGAGAGGAGAGGTCATGGAGAAAATGATGTAATTATATTTTAATCACAAATAAAATAGCTTTTAAAATTAATCTGTTAAAAGAAAAACTTTATATGGCTCAGTTTGGGGAGTTTCAGTCAGCTCTTAACTGGCTCTATTATTCTGGGCTTGTCGTGTGTCAGAATATCATAGCTGGAGCACTACCTCATCATCCAGGAAACAAAAAAAGAAAAACCAAATCCACCAATGTCCCTGAATCCTCCTTAGGAAAATGTCTGCAAGTATTAACATCTCCATCAGGTCCCACATTTCAAGGTTTCCATCATTTCCTAATGATACCCACCTAGAGAATAAGGGTTAGTCTATAGATCTTTGACTCTGTAATCCAAACTATGGCAGGTAGATTAACAAGAAAGGGAAAGGAAAGAAAAATATGGTAGTGACAATTTGACATATTGATAACAGTTTTCCATTTCAAACTTTATTGTGGTTTTAAGTGGCTACACTAAGCTTATAAACTTGCATTTGGACCTAGAGTCATAGATCTGACTTTTATTTCAAATGCAAAAATATTTTAATAGATAGTAATGTGTCCTCTCTAGGACATTATGAGTCATACTCAATCAAATTGTACCTAATTTAGTGATTAACAACAGGTCAGTTTCTCAAGTGGTATATGTGTAATTTCTCAGCTTTAAAAGGTTCTATTGATTTTCTGCCTAATCACTTTAGCTTTTACTGATGATCATTGTAAAAGTCTATTATTTCATTAATGGTCAAGGAAAAAAAACCTATCAATTAAAAAATTCTGTTATTTCTTCTTTTTGATTAACTTGAACTATTTTATTCTTTAACTATTTGGACACTGTGCAATGCTACCTGTATAGAAAAAGGCCAAAATAGGTAATAAAATGATCTCCTTTGGATCAGCATTTAGATTAATGAGCTTGTATATTAGCTTTCATCAAACTCAAGAATCATTTTAAAATATCTTAAAAGCTCATATATTTGAATGTATTTTGTTGCTTCAGTCTGTGTCCATTGATACTCTTCTTGATATATAGATTGTCCATTCAAGCTAGTGGCAATGCTACCCACTGGCATCTGTGTCTCATTCAACATATTCCAATTTTGTAAGACAAAACTCTTTCCGGGAATTGCCTTGTATACATTGCCTCACATGGGACTAGGTATTCCTCCCCAAAGCCCTGATGTCTTTTAAAGTTGACGCAGCATTCAAAGAGAGGTATCTAACTAACTGGGATGAATATTTTATTTAATATAATTCTGAAATCTATTCATTACATTCATCCAATTTTAATAAACAATCTAAAACTTAGAACAGTTGTAAAACACATTCAAGGTCATTAAACTGTTTAATGAAAGAGCTCAAAACTCTTACAGCTACTGTGGCAGGGCACAAATAAAGAGATATTATCTTTGAAATTCACTATCTGTTTGAGAATAAATTAAATAGTTCAAGTATGTTACGAGGACCACAAATTATAGATAGTAGGCTTGAAGGCAGTAGAAAGTCAGTTAGTGGAATGAGTCATTGATGTAGAAAAGGGTTGCAGAAAGTTGATCCCATATCTTGTAGGAAAAGTGACCTGTACTGGTAGAAAGCTAAGAAAAGTAATAGCCAAGGGTAAAAGGTTCTGGTATCTTAGTGGAACCCACATATCAGAACCTAAGAGGGACTTGTGTGACAATGGTTTACCAGAAGTCCGGGGAAGGTGAAATGACTCAGCAGAGACTGATAGAGGGGTCAGTAACGACAAAGGCTACAAAGGTGGCTGCTTTTGGCACCAAGGGTCAACTCCACAGCAATCTTAGCAAATTATGTAGGGCCCCTTCCAAAAATTAAATTTTGAAAGCATTCATCTTATCTTCTGGACTCTTCTATATGTATTTTCAGGTATACCACACTCCTTGCACTTTTATGTCTGACTGGAATTGGCTTGGCCAAAGAAAGTTCTCAAGCTGAACAGGACAGGGAAGAGGCCTACACTTGAGGTAGAAACTTTAATCAATGCCAGAATCTTCCTATAAAGTTGGTCAGAGATGACTTGTGGCATATTGCAGTGGTTTGAATGAGAATAGTCCCCCATAGGTTCATGTATTTGAATTCTAGGTTTCCAGTTGGTGGAATTGTTTGATAAGGATAAGGAGGTGTGGCCTTGTTGGAGAAGATATATCACCAGGGGTAGGCTTTGAGGTTTCAAAAGACTCATGCCATTTCCAGTGTGTCTCTTTCTTGTGGATCAAGATACATACCCTCAGCTATTCCCGCTGCCATGCCTCTACTCTGCCATAATGAACTTTAACCCTCTGAAATTGTAAGTTAAATTCAACAGTTTTTTTAATTGGTTGTCTTGGTAGTGGCATTATGTCACACCAATAAAGAAGACAGAAGTTGATACAAGGGAACGGCTATTGCTGTAGCAAATGGATCATGTAGTTTTTGGAGGAATGTGGAAAACTTTGGAACACTGGACTAAAAAAGTAGTTGAATGCTGTAAGTGGGGTTTAATGGGACATCCTAGTAGAAGCTTGGAAGACAGTGGTGCTGAGAGCAATGTGGAATTTAGAGACTGTGCTCAAGAACAACATTATCAAGTGATCATTCTTTTGATACTTTGGCAAAAAAAAATGTGTCTGCTTTCTGCCTTTATTATAAGAATTTTCCTGATGCTAAATTGAAAAGTAAAGGGCTAATTTCCTTGGCAGAGGAGTTTTCAAAACAACTTAATAATAACTCTGTTGTGTGGTTTTCAGTAACCACTCTTATAAACATCTACAATGAAAAAAGCAAGTGGGGCCAAAAGAAATACAAAATACACAGTTTAAAGAAGAATAATGCCAGGAAATTTAATGGTAGAGCCAGTTTGTGCTGAAAGATATGAGCACATTAAAGAGAGGCCATGCCATCCTTCCTTAACTTCTTACTAACTGTCCTAGCACCCTCTCACACACTCGAAGAACAACCCCAGGAGCCCCCAAAAATGGTCTTTCTTATACAGTGTCATTTCTGGGAAGAATACAGAAGATTTTTTCTATCCTTTAAAGATTCGGTAATTTGGAATATGAAATTGTTCAAGAGCAAACAATTGCCAGGAGAAAAAAATGCAAATTTACTTCATGAACAGGAGCATTACATTAATAAAACCTAAACACTCAGTAACTTATCCCAAAAGCTTATGTAACTTTTTGAGTGGGAGGCAGGGAGAGAAAATAATTTTTAGGAAAGATAAAGAAATCCTCAAAAGAATAGGTGGTAGGGAGCTTATAGCAAAACCCTTGTAGTCATGATGTCTGCTTTCAGTTTCTCCTGTGACAGAGGTTAATTTATCCTTGCTAATAGGCTCCCAGGAGGGGAAGATTTATGACAATTGCATGTCTGCTTTTACCCAGAGAGAACCTCTTTCCCTGCATTTGCTGTTCTCCGGGTTTTCACAATTTGAAGTAATTGCCATACCAAAGTGGTGTACTGTGGGGTATCACTTTCAGTCTCAAGATACATAATGGAATGGTATGTTGTGTGTAGTGGGGTGTGCATGCCCGTTAGTCCTTATTATATGTTTTTCTATTAAATATTTTGAATATTATGACGTCCGTAGCCAGGTCTTTTTTTTATAGCAAAGACAGTGTAAAGTAACTATCCAATAATGAACAAGGGTTAACAACAATGATGCTGCTGCCTAGTCTCTGTCTTCAGAGGAAGAAAGGTGGTTGCTATTTTTAGAGAATGGGGTTGAAAAACTTTGCATTTCCTAACCAATTTATTGAGTTTCCACTTATGACTCCCTTCGGGTGTGACATCAATAAATTGCTTTCCATTCTGAAAGGACATTATAAAATGAGCAAACCCATTTGAACATTTTTAACAGTTCCCAGGAAAAGCTATGTTATATTTCAATGTGAACCAATTGTATTATTAATAGCTGAGAAGTGTTTTCTACAGAGATAAATAATCTTGGGCTGCCCTGAGTTGACTCACACTTTGTCTTTAGAATTATCCAAGGTCATTACTGTCTCTTATTAAATCTTGCACTCATTCTATGAATACAAAGATCTCAAGATTATTTTTATGGTATGGCCTGACTTTGTTTGGCAGATTCTGTAAACATCACTACTTTATAAGTTGCTTTACAGCTCTACATATGATCTCAAATACACTTATCTGTTTCTTCCATAAAGAAGCAACTCATGTTTTCCTGGGTATATTGTATAGGTACCCATAATCTGGATTCCTTTTGCCCCAGCTCCTCTCTCAGAGAAGTCAGCAGATAGCCATACACCTTCTTTTTCATTCTAGGGCTTCTTTTCCCTATCTCATAGTGTAAGGTAGCCATCTTCTGTTAATAACTCAACATCTACCTGCAAAGATTTTTTACAGCTGTACATATTTCTATTGCTTGTCCATTTCCTAGTTTTTGTGAATAAAATGGCAATAACCATAGCTAAGCCAGTATCTGTAGAGTAAGATGTTGAGTCCTTTGAGCATAGGCCAAGGAGTGGCTTAGTTGAGTCATATAGTAGATATACTTCTAGTTTTTGAAAATTCTCCAGGGTGATTTCCAGGAATGGCTGCACCAGTTTGAAATCCCACCAACAGTGAATAAGGGTTCCCCTTTCCAACATTCTCATGAACAATTCTTGTCAGTTGTTTTCTGATCTTACCTATTCTAGCTAGGGTGAGATGAAATCTCAGTCATTTTAATTTGAATCTCTCTAATGGATAAAGATTTTGAACACTTTTTAAGGTATTTCTTTGCCACTCTTATTTGTTCTTTTTACTTTCTGGATATCAATCATCTATCAGATGTATAGTAGGCAAAAATACTCTCCTACTCTGCGGGCTTCCACTTCCGTTAACCTGTTGCCTTGATATGCAGAAGCTCTTTGGTTTTTATTATTTTTTGAGATTATAATATAATTACATCAAACTCCCATTCCCTTCCTCCCTACAAACTCTCCCATATGGCCTTCCATTCTTCTCTTTCAAATTCATGACCTCTTTTTTTCATTAATTGTTATGAGGTCCCACTTGTCAATTGTTGACATTAATTCCTGGGCAAAAGGAGTCCAATTCAGAAAGCCCTTCCCTACACTTACATCTTATAGGATGCTGCCTATGTTTTCTTCTAGCAACTTCAGCATCTTAGGTTTTACAAAGATGTTTTTGATCCATTTGAAGTTTAGTTTTGTACAGGGTGATACATATGTGACTCATTTAATTCTTCTATATGTACACATCCAGTTTTTCCAGCACCATTTGTTGAAGATGCTGTCTTTTCTCAGGTGTATATTTTTGGCATTTTTTTTGTCAATTATCAGATGTCTGTGGTTATATGCACTCATATTTAGATCTTCTATTTTTTCCATTGATCAACATGTCTGTTTTGTAGCAGTACCAAGCTCTACAATATAACTTGAAATCTGGTATGGTAATTTCTCCAGTATTGTTATTTGTGATCAGGATTGTTTTGGCTATCAGGGGTCTTTTATCACTCCATAAGAATTTTAGAATTTTTTTATGATTTTGTGATAAATATCCTAGGCATTTTGATTCTAATTGTACTGAGTCTGGTAGCACGGACATTTTCACAATATTATTTCTATCAATTGATCCATGAGCATGCAAGGTCCTTTCATCATTTAGTATATTCTTTAATCTCTTTCTTCAAGTTTCAAATTTTTCATTGTAAAAAGTCTTTTATCTCCTTTGTTAGATTTATTCTCAGATATTTCATTTAATTTTATAGGGGCAACTGAAAATGGAAGTGCTTCCTCAATGAATTTATTCATTGATGTATAGAAGGGTTACTCATTTTTGTAAGCTGATTTTGTTCCCAACCACTTTGCTAAAAGTGTTGATCATTTCTGTAAGTTTTCATATAGAATATTGGGACTCATTTATCATATCATGTCAACTAATAATAGGGATACTTTTGGTTTTTCACCCCTTCCGTGTCTCTGTAAACTCTTTCTGGTTGCTTTCACTAGCGCTCTAAGCACTGCATTGAGGAGTGGGGCTGACTGCCTGGCCCTGGACAACCGATTGGTGGTGCTCTTCCCTGGGAGGGTCCCCTCTCCTAATCCCACCTTTACTCAGTTGCCAGTATTTCTTTGAGAAGTGGGCTTTTCCCTTCCGGGTCTGGCATGTTCATTGCCATCCTCTTGGTTCAGCTCACATTTGGACAGTCATGTTGCTGAGATTTTAGGGTGTAGCTTTTGATGTTAATAGCAGTCACAAAATCGAAGCAAAATCCCTGATCCCCTGGCTCTTCTTTTTTTATTTAAATAACATTTTTTTCATTTGTTTTACATTCCAACCGGTTTCCCCTCCCTCCCCTTCCCCTGTCCCCTCCCCTTTCCAATCTACCCCCTCCCCATCCACACCTCCGTCCTCTCCATTCAGAAAGGGACAGGTCCCATGGACTTGCACAAAGCATGGCAAATCAAGTTGAGATAGGACCAAGCTCCTCCCCTTACATCAAGGTGGGGCCAGGTAATCCAGCATGGGGAACCGGTTACCAAAAGCCAGGTAGCGCCCAGGAGTGGTCCTGCTCTGACTGTTAGAAGTCTTACTATGAGGAACCCCCAACTGGATTAGGCCCTCTGGATAAGTGAGACAGTTGATTAGCTTGATCTGTTGAGGAGGCATCCAGGCAGTGGGACCGGGTCCTGTACTCAGTGCATGAGTTGGCTATTTGAAACCTGGGACTTATACAGGGACACTTGGCTCAGCCTGCGAGGAGGGGACTGGACCTGCCTGGACTGAATCTACCAGGTTGAACTCAATCCTCAGGGGAGTCTTTGCCCTGGAGGAGATGGGAATGGGGGGTGGGCTGAGGGGAAGGCAGGGCGGAGAACAAGGGAATCCGTGGCTGATATGTAAAATTAAATTAAATTATAAAATAAAAAAGATAAAAAATAAAAAATAAAATAAAAATAAAAAAAATTAAAAAAAAAAAAAAACGTTTTACTAGGAAACCAAGCTACAAGATTGTCACACACATGCAGAAGGCCTAGGTCGGTCCCATGCAGGCTCCCTGACTGTTGGTCCAGCATCCATGAGATCCTGGGAACTCAGGTCAGCTGTCTCTGTGGGCTCTCCCATCATGACCCCCCTGGCTGGTACAATCCCTCCTCTTTTTCTTCCGCAAAACTCTGGGAGCTCTTAAAATATTTGTGTCTTCCCTTGAGCAATGTTCCTGAGCCTTAGGCATGGGAACTGCTTTACAGATATATCTCTTGGGACTGGACTCCACAACTCTGCATACTGATTGGCTTCAGTTGTCTGTAGTGGTCTCAAATGGTCAGCCTTGAAAACATACGTACATGTAGCATTATACAGGTGCAACAGGTAATATTGGTAAACTATATGTAAATCTATGTGTATACAAATACATGTATGTATGTCATAACAGTTGATGAAAAAGGAGGCCATGAATTTGTAGGAGACCAGGGCTTAGAGGGAGGAAAGGGAAGGGAGAAAGTTTGTAATTAAAACACAATCTCAAAAATAAACATTAGTGTATGTGGGGGGGGGGAATGACAGCCCTGTCTTATTCCTGATTTTAATGTAATTTCTCCATTTACAATGATGTTAGCTGTATGTTTGTCGTATATAGCCTTAATTATGTACAGGAATGAAAAATAAACAGAAAAGCAGCATCAGAATTAAGTGCAAATACACATCAAATGTGCCTCAAACATGTCTACAGAACATTCTACTCAAACTCTAAAGAATAGGCATTTTATTTGGCAGTCTACAGAAGCTTCTCTGAAATGGGCCACATAATGGGATGCCAAACAAATGTTGACACATTCAGAAAAATTGAAATAAATCCATGCATCTTATCTGAACACATGCAATAAAGCTTAAAACACCAAACAAGTCTCTAGAAATTACATAAGTTCATAGAGATTAAACAGCACATTCCTGCATTCCTTAGTGATGAATTGGTCAAAGAAGAAATGAAAAAAAAAAGAATTTTTAAAAACCCTCCAGGGAATTAAATGAAAATGAAGACATAGCACAACAAAACCTTTGTGATACACTGCAACAGTTGTAGAGGGGAGATTTATAGCTCTACGTCCTACATTATAAAATAAGAAAGAGCATAATTAAATGACTTTATGGTGCAACTCAAGAATTTGGAAAAGCAAGAACAAACCAAAAGCAAATCTGGCAGATGGGAGAACATATCAAAAAACAGAGCCAACATCACTGAAATAGAAAAAAGTAAAATAATACAAATAACAAATCTAGGAGTGGGTTCTTTGAGATGATAAACAAGATTGACAGAGCCTTAGCCCAAAGGTAGCCAAAAGAAAGAAAGAGAGAACCCAAATTGACAGAATAAGGAATGAACAGGGAAACAGTCACCAATAAAATTGGAATATTATAAGGGAATTATTTCAAATCTTCTACTCCTATTAGTTATAAAACCTAAAAGAAATGGATGAATTTATAGATTCATCCAAACCATCAGAGTTAAACAAAGGAGAGATCAGCAACTTAAACAGACTCATGACAAACAATTAAATCATAACAACAATAAAAAGTATTTTGACTAAAAAACACACAGGCCCAGATGGATTGCTAGTAGAATTCTATCAGTCTTTAAAGGGAGACCTAGAACCCATATCTGTTTTTTTTTCCCAAGACTCCTTAAATTGTTACAAGAAATACAAACAGAGGAAAATAGTTCCAAATTTCTTTTATGAAGACTCCAAGACCAAAACCTGATAAATACACAACAACAAGAAGATTATAGGTCAATATCCCTGATGAACATAGATGCAAAAATTCCCAATAAAATACCTACCAACTCAATTCAGACAAATATCAAAACGATCATCCACCAGGATCAAGCCGGTGCCAGAGATGCAGGGATGGTTCAACATATGTAAGTCAATAAATATAATATGTGATATAACTACACCATTCATTTATTCAAAAGAATTTGGAAGACATTTGGAAGACAGGTTGGAAATTTACTTTAATATGTTTATTTATTCTTTAATCATTTTATACATTTTATAATGTATTAAGATGCATATATTTCCCATTTCCTCCCCCAACTCTCCCTGTACCCAATCTCCTTCTCTACTTCATGTCCTCTTTTTTTAAATCCCACTGCATCTTAGAAAATTAAACAAAACTCACATAATCCAATAATACCCTTCTTGGACAACTGTCCAAGTGAATTGAAAATAAACATTAACACAAAACCCATTATGTAAATGTTTATAGAAACTTCCTAACCATTTCATACAGAAAACAAATTTGTGTAAACTAATTCTGGTTCATCTTTATTATGGAATTCTACTCAGCAGTAAATTGATTGAGCCACGTAAAAGAATTTTAAACCCCCAAAGCTGTAAACATCGTTTGAAATTATTTGTTATATTCCGGGGAAAGTGCAACTATAGGAATGGAAAATCAATGAGTTCTTGCCAAGGGTGAGGAATGAGGAGTGGCATGTTGTCATGATGAACACAGGGGCCTTGGAGGCTGTGAACTATTTAGCATGACCCATTCCTCTGTACTTACACACGGATTTCTGCCAACCAACTAGAGCTAGAAGAGTGACAATCTACAACAGTGGGGACAAACAGCATCCATATCTTGGTTTCTAAATAACATTGTTCAATAAAAGGAAACAGGATTCTTAGAGTAGTGGCTCATTCTAAGATTTAGAACAAGCAAAATACAGTCTTGAAGTCTAGGGGGGAAGCACTAAAAACAACAGTTTTGGTGCCAACATAGATGAGAATTGAATAATTTGTAGTTTAATTAATTGTATTGTACCAGTGTAACTCCTTAAGTTTTAATAAATATAGTATTGTGTTGTAAGACACCAACACTAAGGAACCTGGGTTAAGAGTATCTAAACACTACCATCCCTGTAACTTTTCTGAAAGTAAATCCTTAAAAAGCTGGGATGAAATTTGGATTTTCTATCTTAACAGATGTCTCGGGTTCAAGAAACCTCACAGAGGTGCTGACCAAGCAGTGCCTGAAGTGAGAAAGCATCACAGTAAAGTGACGTCACAACCAGGCTCCCTGAAAACGTTGCAGCCGACCTTCTGTTTACCGTATATCCAGAAATACACGTTATCCTTTATATAATTTGGCATCTAGTATAACCGTTAACTCTTCTAGCCCATCAAGGTTTTCCAACAGATGCTTTAGGAGTAAAAACTCCATGACCAAGTGCATCTAAGAAGTGTGGTACCACGTAGTACCTCTGCCTCTGCACTTGCAAAGGCAACTCCCAAAGATCTCCAAACTAGCACTTATTTTTGTATTGTTCTACTCTTAGTTCTACTCTTGACTGTTAATACAAAATAGCTCATTTGGGGGCTAGAAATATGGCTCAGTGGGGGGGGGGCATTCTGAGATCTGGGTTTGATCCCTGAAACCCATGTGGTGGGAGGAGAGACCTGATTCCAAGTTGCCCTCCAGTAATCACACAGCACCATGGTACGTGCACACCCTGAAAGTATGCATTCACAGAATAAAATTAAATAAATTTAATCTAAATTTAAAAATTAGCTCCCTTCTAGATTTATTTTGAAACTAGCCAAGACAAGACATCTTCTTTCTATGAGATCGTGTCTTCTTCACTTAGTCACTATGGCTGTGATAAACTACCATGACCACAAGCATCTCGGGGAGTAAAAAGATTTATTTGGTCCTATACTTTCAGATAACAGTTCATCACTGAGACAAGTCAGAGCAGGAACTCAAGGCATGAATCTGGAGGCAGGAACTGAAGCTGAGACCACAGAGTGCTGCTTACTGGCTTGTTCCTCATGGCTTGCTCAACCTGCTTTCTTTAACATATTTACGTGTGTGTGTGTGTGTGTGTGTGTGTGTGTGTGTGTGTGTGTGTTATTATGTAATTTTATTATACAATACATTTTGATCATATTCTTTCCCCTTCCCAAACACCTCCCTTACAGCACCTTGAATCACCAGCCTAGGAATGGTATTGCCTGTAGTGAGCTAAGCTCTTCCACATCAATCAGTAATGAAGAAAATGCCCTGCAGATTTGCCCACAGGCCATACTGCTGGGGACATTTTTTCATTTGAGGTTTCCTCTTCCCAAGTGACTCTACCTTGTGTTAAGTTGAGATGAAACTAGCCAGCATACTTCAGTATACAACAGAGAAGCTGCATTCAGGAAATCTCAGCAGTATGGTTTCCTAAACAAGGCCAAAAAAAAATGGCAATGCCAATTGACATGCAGTATAGAAGGGAGAATTCTCACAAGCTTCACCCATAGAAGGAGAGCTATAGGCAATAAATGGTTGCTGAGAGATGAAGAGCCAGTATTCTCCTGGGATGAGCCCCCTGATGGTTTAGCCAATTCCAAGAGGTCAGCCCTAAACTCATATGAGCAACCCTAAATGATCTTGGCAGGTTGTATTTCTAAACACACACACATTCCTGGGCATACATATATGTTTATATATATATATATATATATATATATATATATATATATATGACATCATATTATAATTAAAGAATAAGAGGCCATGAATTTGAAGAGTCAAAAGGTCAAGAGAAGAACTGGAAAGAGGAGAATGATATAAATAAAATATTTATATATGAAATTTTCAAAAAAATAAATAAAATAAAATTTAAAAACATTTTAAGCAACTTGGGGAAGAAAGGATCTATTTAATCTTCCAGGTTTAAGTCCATCATCAAGAGATGCCAGAATAGGAACTCAAGCAAGAAAAAAAAAAGACCTCACTTTATTTTTTTTACATGGCTTACTGATATACTGTGGTAGACTTACAGAGAGCGCCACCCTCCCCGGCTGTAACAGAATCTCTACAATTGGAATAGATAATGGGTGTAAGTAAATTCATATTTAATTGAAAAAATATTATTATCCTTAGTCCATACATTACCAACAGGGTCCCTGTTGCCCACAGAGGAAGAAACTTGATTCTTGATCATCGATTGTGGCCCTCCCAATGCCACAGCACATAAACAGCTGCATGGGATGTCTCTGGTTTTAATTTTATAAGGAGAGGAGTGGGAGCGCTTACAAAAATAAATGCATTAAAGTGGCTTTGGGGAGTTGATACAATAATGAAAGAAGAAAACAGATTAAGAAACACTGTTCTGAAACACTAGTTCTCAACTTTGTATGCAATTATAATTACCAGGAGACATAAAAAGTGATGAAATGAGTCTGTGCCTACTGATTCTGACTAATTAATCTTGGATGTATCTTGAGCACAAAAAAAAAAAAAACATTCAAAGAATTAAAAACCTACCCAAGTGCAGCCAAGGCAGAGAAGTACTCATTTCCAACATAACACTGTAATAATTGGACCAGTTGCAACGGCAGGCATTGGAAAGCTGTGATGAAGTTAAGATACAATCCCCACCCCATGCCTGTGGTCTTGGAATCTAAGTTTATGGCTTTCCAGGTGATTCATCTGCATAAATATGGTGAAAGCATCAAGCTATACCTGGGGTTATTAACCTGTGTGCTTGTTAGAATAGCTACTAGTCTAAGTATGCAGAGCTCTAGCCCCCTCTAGAGCCATTTAATCAAAACTGTTCATCTCAAGCACTCACTCCACTGTGAAGATGATTTGGGTGCAGAGCTCTGGACAAAGTCCGTGGCTTGAGTGTAGAAACATTATACTAATTATAATAGAGACATAATGACTTACTCTATTTTAAGGATAATGATTGGTGGAAATAGTTTATAAGGCTTTCCAATACAAAAATCCTTCTGTGGAAAGATGAGATTGACAGCTACTTACCAAGCACATATCCTTGAAGCCCAAATAAAGGGAACCTTGCAAGCAATGCAGAGTTGCAGTATCAGGAACATAAAAAATATGCATTGACAGGTTGGTGTCTTTCCACAATATTAGAATTTCCTGAATGACAGTGCGTTCATGAATTACTTCAGTTCCATTAATGTAATTCACTGAATAATCCTGATTTCACTTGATGATGGAGCCATTGGAGATCATGGGTTCTTTCATTTCAATCTTCATTACTAATGTTAACTCTCAGATCTGCATTACAGTTTGCACATTAAGGGTGAAAAAGGTAACTGGATTAAATGGGCTAGAGAGCTCACAGAGGCTTTCTAAAGGTGAAAACATGGAACTAACGAAGATCAAAGGAAAAGTCTTTTTAAGGGACTAGATAAATTTTACTGAAGATAAGCACAGGTGCTTGTAGGCCTATCAGAACTACACCTGAAACCTTTTCAATCAGAAGGTCTCAGAATGGTGTTCTAAAAGCAGTAAAGACCACGGACCCCAGCCCCAAACTATGTTCAGAAAAATTATTAATTGTAATCCAAAGAGGAAAAAAAACTTTCCATGATGAAAACAGATTTAAGGTTTTTGACTGTGGGAGTCTGCCAGAGTCCAGCTCTGACCTATTCCCACCTTTTGAAGATTTATTGGTTGGAGGAGAGAGGAATGAGGAAATATTAGGTAGAAAGATTGAAGGAGACGATAAGAAAGACAGAGACACAATGTAGCCAGAAGGTTTCTCTGGTCCTGCCCAGTCCCACAGTCCCTCAGCCACTTATAAAATAATCCTTCAGAGGCTTAATATTATTTACAAACTGTATGGCCTACGGCAGGCTTCTCGCTAGCTAGCTCTTATAGTTTAACTCAACCCATAACTATTAATCTATGTGTCGCCACATGCTCTGTGGCTTTACCTGCATCGCATTACATATTGTTCCTAAGATGGCAGTCTGGCATCTCCTCCACTCTGCTTTTCTCTTTCCTGTCTCTCTCTCCTTGTATTTCCCACCTGCCTCTAAGCTACCTTGTCATATGCCAAAGCAGCTTATTTATTAACCAATGGGAACAACATATATTCACAGTGTACAGAAAGATATGCCCCAGCAACACAGGACACCTTTGGGAGGGCCCTGGGTCAATACCCAGCTGCCCAGAGTTTTATTCTAAAGGGCTTTTTATAATATGCCAAGGGGAGAGGCAAAGACCTCCCCCTTGCAAGATTAAAGCACACCATACAGTCAAGTGCAGACCCTTCCAAACTCCTGATAACCATACCCATGGCCAAATCATCCCATTATGCAGCCCTGCTGGGTAAAGCAAGCTCAGATTCTCTGACCTTGAGTAAGATCTCACTAGATAGCCTCTGTCAGTCATCATATGTGACCCAAAAGCCAGGTCTATAGAGAACAATAGAAGTAATGCTTTTGTTTGAAGAAAAGATTAAATAGATCCTCAAGGACACAAACCAAAATAAACTCTTCCCTCCATAAGTTGCTCTTTGTAATTGCATTTTATCATAACAATAGAAAAGTAACTAATGCATCAAATTAACTAAAGGAGAGAGAAGACCAATGTTAATAAAATCAGAGATGAAAGGGGAAACACTACAACACATAGTAATACTGAAATGTTAAAGTTTCTAAAGCCTTCCAGACATTCACCACTAAGAATGGTTCACCTTGAGAAGCCTGTACCATGTGCTGAGGGCTGCTTTAGTTTTTTTTTAAGTACCTTCTTTCTATTTTTAATAAGTTCCAGCTCTAATGCATACTGGTTCATCCTGGAATTCATTTCTGTGATGAGTTCACACATCCAGATTCACCTGCGTAGATTAAGGGAATGCCTTAGGCTGCTGACAACAGTGCTGGAACCAGCCTCCTTCTACATCCCTCCTGGAAAGACTGGTGAAACCTAATCAGGCATAAGCTTCACCACCAAAGCCTGTGTGTTTGTAGAGGGGACTATGTATGGCCTACGGCAGGCTTCTTGCTAGCTAGACCACCAGATTGTCCTACTAGGAAGTGATAGAAGTCTTAAATAGATATTGTAGGTGGTTTCAAATAATTGGGGCATTCTCTTCCCCGCATTCTCTCCCTCATTGCTCCCTGGCAGTCATAAGATGAGCAATTTAAACATGACTGCCTAAACATATGCTGAATAAGGATGCCACCAACAGACAAGCCAAAGTGGACCAGAAAAAGCCCATGATGTCTCAACCCTATACAAAGAATTACAAGCAACTGAGGAATGTTGAGGGTGGGGAGAAATAGTCTTCCCCAGGGAAGAGTACACCAATTGGTTATCCAATACCAAATGGCCAGTCCTGAAAACATACATGCAAACAACATATTACAAACTGATCAGGTTATATTTAGGAATATGTGTATATGCAAATACATATTTGCATGCAATGACAAATAATAAAAAGGGAAGCCATGAATTTTAAAGAGAGCACAGAGGGGTATATAGGAGAGGTATATAGGAGGGAGAAAGAGAAGGGACAAAAGTTGTGATTATGATATAATCTCAAAAATAGTAAATAAAAAACAGATGACATCATGTACCCCTACCATGAAATGCTCACTAATCACAGGTCCAAAAGTCGTGTGGCAACTAGCCATGGATGGAAACCCCCAAAACTATGAGATAAAGCAAACTTTGCCACTTGAAAATTGTCTTGGGTATTTTTATAGTAATGAAAAGCTGACTAAATTGCAGGTGATTTCGAAACACAGAAGGAAAAATAAGTAACTTATAGTCCTTATATTCCCCTTGGTTTCCAAAATGCCAAAGATAGATTGGCAAGCGAGGAGCCTCAAAATCTCACTGGCCACATTGTTTTTCCTTCCCTGATGCTGCCCACAATTGTTTTCAGATGTGAAGTAGACATGATCGAAAGCACGTTCTCTCCTGCCCCTTCAGATACGATCAGTTACCATTTTGTAAAGTAATGAATCTGCCCATCAAGAAATTCCAAGAGTTCTTGATAAGACTTGAGCTCTCAACTCCCCTTTCTCCAACTGTCTCTACCCTTGAAGAATTTACTGTACTTTCTCAAGTTTCTTGCCCCCCTTGGACATAGAACTATGATCTGAGAAACTTTAGCACTTCAGTTTTCAGTGAAAGAGAGACAGACGGGCTGGGTTGTGGGGCTGTGGGAGAATGAGAGGGTGATGGCAGGAAGAAAAAGAAGGGGTGAAAAAGAAGAGGAAGCTGGAGAGATGTGAGAAAGTACTCAAAGATCAGACTGCAACTACAAGAAGCGAGTCCAAAGAGGACAGAGAAGGAGACAGCCAGAGCAGGAAGAGCAATGGACAGTAAGGAGAACATAGTTTTTAATGCCTTCAAAAACCAACTTACAGCACATAAAACCAATTAAAAATACATGGGAATGAAAAATTCATAAGCCACAACCATACTCAAATTACTTAATGAATTATCTAACAATCTATAAATACACAGAAAAATACAGAGCACGGATTAAAAGCACACCCGGCAGGGACCACCTCTCACTTGCCTCCTCCAAAATGTCAAAGCAAGTTATTTTCAAGTGATGAAAAACTCCCTCAGAGACTGATGCTCATTTTTATTTTCAGTCTGAACAAATTCACAACTTATGTACTTGACTGTGTTTATGAAATGCCCTATAAATGTGTCTTTTCAATCCTGGATGTAAGCACTTTTGGCAGCTCACCATTTCCTCAAACAGCACACCTTTGGGGGGCCTGGGCCAGTGTCAGTCCCCTGGGGCCCATCCCCAAAGCCCTGACTTTAGACACACTATGTAAAAGATGGATATATTTCTTCCCTTGCATCTGGAAGATACTATTCCTTAGACAGAGGAGTTGTTTTCTACTTCCAGGTACTTAGAATTACATTCCATGTCATTGTTAAGATATAAGTAGAAAAGTTCTGTTTCCAACTTATTCCAGTTGAGAATAAGAGTCATAGATTACTTTTTTAAAAAATAATTTTAGTTTGGTCCCATGCAAGATCCCCAGCTGTCAGTGCAGAGTCAGTGAGCTCCAACTAGCTCAGGTCAGCTGTCTCTGTGGGTTTCACCATGATCTTGACCCCTTTGCTCATATAATGCCTCTTCCTTCTCTTCGACTGGACTCCTGGGGGGGAGCTCCATCCAGTGCTTGGCTGTGGATTTCTTCATCTGCTTCCATCAGTTACTGGATGAAGGTTCTATGATGACAATTAGAGTAGTTACCAATCTGATTACAGGGTCCTGTGAATGTGGGTGACAGTTGTGTGGCTTGAGAAGTTTGTGGGGCCACTGGCAATGGAACCAGGATTTATCCCTAGTGCATGAACTGGTTTTTTGGAGCCCATTACCTTGCTCAGTCTCAATACAGGGGGGAGGGGCTTG
Organism: Peromyscus attwateri; assembly: GCA_902168425.1. Taxonomy (NCBI): domain Eukaryota; kingdom Metazoa; phylum Chordata; class Mammalia; order Rodentia; family Cricetidae; genus Peromyscus; species Peromyscus attwateri. The sequence goes on from CABHPP010143804.1 coordinate 37,595, forward strand.
GTCCTGCTTTAACTTGATATGCCAGACTTTGTTGACTCCCCATGGGAGGCCTTATACTCTCTAAGGAGTAGAGGGGGGGCAGGGTGGGGAAGAAAGTGGGAGGTGAGCAGGAGGAGGAAAGGGAGGGGGAAATTTGGTTGGTATGTAAAATGAAAAAAAAACTTTTAAATAAAATAATAATAATAATAATAATAATTTTAGGTTCAAAGCCTCAAAATACTTTAACAGTCAATATGAATTGTCACATAGTATCACGGCCTATCTGAGACTGCCTTCCTCTACCATCCGTCCCCCAAAGCTGTTGAAATGTTCCATTGTACAATGACACAGTGCCTGGAAAGTATCAAAAGATGACAGTACATGACCTTCTGGTGGGCTATTGAAGAACACGGGTGTGTAACTCACGGATATTTTTCTAGCTATGTAAGCAGAAGCCATAACAAGAAAGTAGTCAGGCTCAGCACATTCTGTGGGGGAGGGGTCTTGCCTAATGGAGCAGATCTCTAACCGGTGCACTGAAGAAGTATATTTAGAATGGTGTACACACAAAAACAACGTCAACTGATGTAAATGGAGGGAGTGAGAGAGGATGAAATGAAAAGACTGTAGAGTTCCCCCAAATTGCACAGGCAAGAGCAGCTAATAAATGCATCTGGCTCAGACACAGAAAATCCTTTAGAAACACAGAGAAGATGTGCTGAAGCCAGACCTGTCATTCCAGAGAAGATGCCCCCATGAATCACAGTGGATATTCCCAAGACTCAAAAATGGATGAAGTTTTCTAATTTTGAAAAAGTGGAGGGCCAGTGACTGTTGTCTTTTTGTTCCATTTTGAGTAGATTGTTTAAAACTATGTCTGTTCTACAAGTGTATTTTGGAGAAAAACGAGGTGCCTACTAATTTCAGAGAGGCAGAGATAAAGAGTGGTTTTTACCTAAGATAGAACAGGTTGTCAGCTTGGATTGATGCTGTGAAATCATTAAACATTTTTCAACTTTGAATATAATAAATGTATTTTGCATATTGGGTGAATATGACTCATTGGCACAGAGAGGTGAGTCTAATCAGCTAAACAATTCACTTCTACCAAGAGGCTGACGTTCTGATCACCAGAGTAGGCGTATGTGTGACCCTGCATGGTGGAAACTAGAAACAAGGGACTGAATTTTGTCTAGGAATTCCACAGCAACTCAGTCTAGCTAATAATTTCATTGTAACGTAGTAAAAGGGATTTCTGGTTTCCAGTCACTAGAACTGTGACATAATAAATTTTTACAGATTTAAACTGCTAACATATGTTAATTTGTTATACCAATAAGAAATTAGTACACCAGCCATGGAGGAAGGAGAGAGCAGAACAGAGTCTCCATCTCCACTGAGGTACCAGTAGTATCTCCTGTCATTCTGGCTACAGGGGTGACCTGGGGGCCTCTGTGTGGCTGTAGCAAGAGCAAGAGATGTTACTCATAAAGATGCACCCAGGATCCTCTTTCCATTACACAACTGACAAGGGAGTGTAAGGGACAAAGTAGCCTTAAAATGTCCAAGTAGTTCTCTTCCTCCAAATCTGTCTTGAGACCTGTCCTCAAATATGCTGAACAGCCTTGCATTTCCTGCCATCCTTAGCAAAGCCATTTCCTCTCAGTAGTGGCTGAAAACAAGATAGGGCCATTGAGTAGGACAACAGCTGTCTCCACTACTTCAAGAAGGCTCTGAAGAAGCCATGTGCTTCATTTCCAGGATTATGCAGGTATACCAGAGTGAGGATCTCCAACTAGAGAAAAATGTACATCAATCTCACAGCAATGGTGGCTTTAGCGTGTGGATGGGACTATATGACTCTCTGCATGTTGAGCATGAAGATGACTTTCCAAGTCTTCGGATCTCACAGGTCTTCCTTCTCCCATCAGACACTTCCTCATTCCCTCCAGAATAAGAAATCCAGGCTTAAGTTATCTACATACCTTTAACAATGCCTGAGTCCACTCCTGGTCAGTACAATGCAGGCTGCTCTTCCCTTGTGGTGGTGGTAACTGTTAGACCCCCAAATACCCAAGGCCCCTGCCCATCATCAGACAGGAAGACAGGGAACATCTGTCTTTCCAGTCTCCCACCAACAGGGAGCAGGAGCCCAGGCATGCCTCTGTGGGGATGAGGAGAGTCAGTCTCTGATCTCTCAGTATCAGTGTCCTGACCCACTCCTGGAGCCAGGAACCTCACTTCCCACAGACACACACAGCCTAGTCAGGGCTGAATTCTTTACATCTTCACTTCCCACAGACACACACAGCCTAGTCAGGGCTGAATTCTTTACATCTTCGCTCCAGGAATTTTTTGGAGACTCTCTCAGGTGCTGAAGCCAGACTCTGTCTGAAAGCCCCGAGTATTATACTAGACCCTTCCATCAAGAAGAGGGCCAGAAGCAGATATGCAGAAAATGCTCATAAACATGCTCACAAAATGTCTCTCAGCCTAATACACACCGGTATCTTCAGTTCACTGAAGGTCTCCACTGAAATAACAGACTTTGCTCTGCTCTTTGGGTCCGCCAACCTGAGGTAGATGGTGGGCTGAGAGATCATGCCAGTTATTAAGAAACTGCACCAAGTTGTGCTGATGCCCACTTTTTACTCTTCAGGATGCTAAGGCAAGAAGATCATGAATTTGAGGTCCCCCTGGGCCACTGAGTGTCTTAAAGCAAAAACAGTTTGAGGCTGTAGCTCAGTGGTAGAACACTTGCCCAGCATGCACAGGACTCTGGCTTCCATCCCTAATGTCAGAAAAAGAAAACTGAAACTCAGTAGCTTATTCTATGAGTAAGGCTGCTGGAAACTTAGATGTTTAAATGTGAACATGAATTATGACAAATGTGTGTGTATTTTGTGGGAGGTGTTGTTACTTGCAACATTTGACTGACTTTATAAATGGAAGCACCAAAGTTGTAAAATGATTTATGTTAAAGAGATTTGAGGGTCCATGAGATGGCTCTGTAAGTAGGGCCTGAGACCCTGAGTTTGAACCCTAGGACCCATATGGTGTAAATAGAGAACCACCTCCTCCCTCCTGCAGGTTGTCTTCTGACCTCCACACCTATAACATGGTATCTCTCTCTCTCTCTCTCTCTCTCTCTCTCTCTCTCTCTCTCTCTCACACACACACACACACACACACACACACACACACACACACACACAACCTTACAAGATTAATAAATAAAATGCAATTGAAATTTTAAAAGAACTAAATAGAAACTATGAAGCCATATTCAAATATTGCATGTAAGAGTGGACAGGGGCACTGTTCATATCAGTCTATGGGGTTTACACACAGCACTACCAATGCACCAATATCATACTACATCTAGTGCGCATAGAAGGTGTGAGGTAACTTTGCCCTATATTTACAGGTAAATATGAGGTATAGAGAAAGAAAAGTCTTCAAAATTTTACTGAGTCAGGGATGAAGTCCCAAAAATCTTTATTCCTGATGTGTTGAGGTTCTGTCATGAACTCTACTGTAATAATCCCGAATGAATGAGATCAAAATGTGGTAGCAATTTGGAATGATGGTCTTCCTTTAAAAAAATCCATCTATAAATTATAATACATATGTATATGTATGTATATATATATATATATATATATATATGCATATCTCATCACATCTGGATTCAGAAAAATCCTTAAAGTGGACTTTAGAAGAACACAGCTGGCACACCTAAAATCCCAACACTTGGGATGCTGGAATAAGAGGATTGTTAGTTCGAAACCAGTTTGTACTACATGAAAAGCCCTGTTGGCAGCAGGGCTAAAGAGGGGGTACATGAGAAGGGAGCTGGGTTCCACTGGAAGATGGGAGGGAGAGAAGGGAAGAATGAGCCACCCTGAAATCTCACAATAGAAAGTACATGTGTATTGGTGGAAGCCGGAGTTAGGAAAGTATAGTATTTGTATTTAGTGACCCAATTTCATATTCTTACTGCTATTGAGACAGTAAGACAGTACTTGGCTCACTAGGCATTCCTCCAACACATTTTAGATTATTGTATTCACTATAAAACCTTGAAACAAACTCAGTGTTTTCCCAGCCCCTTGGTTAGGAGTGGTCACAAGTCATTGTTTTGTGCTAAAGAATAACATATATTCATTAGATGACTAGAATTCTTTTCTTTCAAAACAGAAGAGTTGGAACAGATGAAATCATTTTTTTGGTCTTTTGTAGATGTAACTGACTGCCTTATTAAATAAGAAACACAGAGCCAATGTAAAGGTGAAAGCCCAAGAGGTCAGAGCCAGAAGCTTACCCGCTTTCCGCCAGCTAGCTTCTCCCGCCAAGAGAGCTCTCCGAAAAGGGAGTTTCTTCCTGTGCGGTTGTCTTATAAGGAGTCCTGCTTCTTCCTTCTCATTGGTTATAAACTAACTACGTGGCTGTCTCGTCACAGTCTCTCTGTACAGACCTCCCGAGTCTTCTATGGTTGGTATTGAGATCAAGGGCGTGTGTCTCCAATGCTAGCTGTATCCTTGAACACACAGATATCTACCTAGCTCTGCTTACCAAGTGCTGGGATTAAAGGCGTGCACCACCACCGCCCTGGCTTTCGCTATGGCTTGCTAATAGCTCTGACCCCTAGGCAACTTTATTTATTAACATACAAATAAAATCACATTTCAGTACAAATAGAATACCACTATATCTCCCCTCTTCTAATTTAATAAAAAGAAAAAAAAAGGAAAGTTGTAACTAATATAAGAAAAACTATATACAAAAGTACAATAACTATATACAATATATACAAGTGATGAAAACCTAAACAATGTCTAGTCCATTTGTATTTGACAAATTCAGAGAAAATAATTCCATTACTTATCTTATTTTTATAAGTCCAAAATGTACCTAATTCCTTTCTATCCTAACTAATCTTTAACTATAATTAATTAATCTTTAGCTATGACTAATTAAACTTTGACTATGACTAATCTTCAACTCCCTCAGAAACCCAAGAAAGAAATAATATTACCTAACAAAAATAAAAACAGGAAGTGCATGTAAGCAGCTTCCAAAAAAATTGTGAGTTGACAGAAACAGCCAGCCGCCTGGACAGTCACCTGAGGTTTCTCCGCAGTGTTGGGGCATCATCTTCAGCCTATAGGCTTAGCGTATCTGACAGACTCATTTGTGAAGTAGGATGTACACAAGGTCAACAGTTCAACCTCACCTTGGGTGAGAGCAGTCCATGTACCAGAAATACCTGAATTCCACTAGTGTCATGTCCTGATTCAGGATTTTAAATTCTGGAAATTGTTGATGGTTTTTTAATCCAGCTGTCCATTCTTCTTGACCGTGTATGTGTGGCTTCATCTCAGCATCCCGTTCTTCTCCACATCCCTCTATTAAATGCCAGTCTGCTATTGAGAGGCGTGAGCTTAGTTACTCTTCAAGAATAACTGTTTCAGCTGCTGTTCCATTGCACATCAGAAGCCATCGGCCCACTGCCTGTTCAGCTGCCTTCGAAGGAAAGGGCACTGTACCTTTTCCGGATTGCAAAGGCCACTTCAGGGATGGTGCCATATTGTCCTGGCCTCAGGAGATGCCTTTTGATAAAGCCATAACCACACTTACTTTGGCAAGAATCAGTAGTCCTTTGTTTCACGTCTGTCCATTTTGTCCTGTTGTCAGCAGTAGATTCGAGGATACTTTGTTGTCCAGTGGCTAACATTTGCCACAATGAAAGTTAACTCCATATGCAGTTTCTTCAATGCCCATATTCTCTCTGAAGTAGTTTGGTACTGCCAGGAGCCGACATGTCTCATAGTCATAACAAAAAAGAAAAATTTTCTAAGTTATTAAAACATTTTAAATGCCAT
>CABHPP010143805.1:0-49696 GCA_902168425.1 Peromyscus attwateri
TGATAATTGAAGTTACCATTTTCTGCAAAAAGTCATAAGTCTAATTAAATACTAAAAAGCCAACCCAAAATTGAATTTTAAAATATATATTTTCAAAATTGAGTCTCACTGCCAAAAATCTCTCTGCTTGTTTTTGTATTAAACAGTTAAAAGCTGAAGATGGTAAATTTTAAGTGTGGTTCAATATTCTTAAAAGAGGCAGATCTTAACTTCTCCTTCCTCTCCTCCAAATCCAATCTCAAAGTCTCATCCTCAGCTCTGTAGCAGATCAGCGGCCTCCTCTTCCCCTCTGACCCTAATGGATCTGAATGCTTAGATCTTCTCCTTCAACCTTCTGTCCCCCCACTCATTCCATTATCCCAGCCCCCAACACCAGCAGGCACTCCCTGGGAAACTACAGGCCACGCCAACCAGGGGAGCAGGTAAGCTAACTATAGATCTTTGCCTCCCACTGAAGGGTGACCCAGAACCTGAGACCATACAGCCCAAGGCATCTGGGGGAAAACAAATACTACTATTAAAAAAAAAAGGTGGCAATAAAATGACTCCTAACAACATTCTACTATAGGTTATCATCTTCCTCAGCCATCATCAGAGAAGCTTCTTCCTGCAGTAAATGGAAACAAAGACAGAGACCCACGAGCCAGACAATATTCAGTGAGGGTCTTTGGAACAAAATGGGGCATCTCCATCAAATACCCCCACCCCCTTTAGGACTCAGGGAACCCTGTGGAAGAGGAGAGAGCAAGAGTGTAACAGTCCTGCCTAATGCTTGGTTGTGGGCCTCTACATCTGTTTCCATCAGTTTCTAGATGAAGCCTCTCTGATAACAAGAGAGCTAGAAAGCTAGGCACCAATCTATGAGTAAGGCAAAATATCATTAGGCATTATTACATTAACGTTTTTTTTTTTTTCATTCTTATTGCCAGTAGTGTTTGCTTCTATCTTTATCTAAGGTTTCTGGGCTATCTAGCCTCTGAGTCCTCACCCTCCAGGTAGTGTCAGGGGTGGGCTTCCTCTTGGGGCAATGGTTCTCAGGCTGGACCAGTCATTGGTTGGCCACTCCCACAATTTCTGTGCCACTTCTACTTCAGCACATCTTGTAGGTAGAATAAATTGTAGGTAGGTCGAAGGTTATGTGGCTGGGTTGGTGTCCAAAACTCTCCACTGGAAGTCTTGCCTGGTTACAGGAGATGGCTACTTCAGGCTAGATATCCCCCATTGCTAGAAGTCTTCGCTAGGTTCACCCTGGTAGATTCCTGGGAGTTTCCACTGGACTAGATTCCTACCTCACCCTGAAATGCCTTGCCCTCCAGGCATTTCTTCCAGCACCCCTGTTCCCATCCCCACTTGCCCTCAGTTCGTCCAAGGTGAAATCTATTCTATTTCTCCTTCCCAAGGAGAGCCAAACACTTCCCCTTGAGCCCTCCTTGTTACTTATCTTCTCTTGGTCTGTGGATTGTAGCATGGTTATCCTTTACATTATAGCTAATATCCACCTATAAAAGTATATACCATGCTTATCTTTATGGGTCTATGTTACCTCACTCAGGATGATGTTTGCTAGTTCCATCCATTTGCCTGAAAATTCCTTATGTCATTGTTTCTAATAGCTGAGTAATACTTCACTATGTAAATGTACCTCATTTTCTTTATCCATTCTTTGGTTGAGGGGCATCTAGGTTGTTTCCAGGTTCTGGCTATTATGAATAAAGTTGCTATGAATATAGTTGAGCAAGTATCCTTTTGATGAAACATCCTTTGGGTATCTGCCCAAGAGTGGTATACTTGGTATTGAGGTAGATCAATTTCCAAAGTGGCTGTACAAGTTTGCACTCCCACCAGCAATGGAGGAGTGTTCCCCTTCCTCCATATCTTCACCATCATAAGCTGCCATTTGTGTTTTTGATCTTAGTCATTCTGATAGGAGTAAGATGGAATCTCAGAGTTGTTTTGATTTGCATTTCCCTGATGGTAAAGACCTTAAGCATTTCTTTAAGTGCTTATCAGCCATTTGAGATTCCTCTATTGAAAATTCTGTTTAGGTAGAACTTGAGGAATCCTGTGGAAGAGGGGGAGAAAGGATTGTAGGAGCCAGAGGGGTCAAGGACACCACAAGAAAACCCATAGAATCAACTAACCTGGGCCTGTAGGGGCTCACAGAGACTGAATCAACAATCAGGGAGGCTGCATGGGTCTGACCTAGGCCCTCTACATATATGTTACAGTTGTGTACCTTGCTCTTCTTGTGGGACTCTTAACAGTGGAACAGGGCTTTTGGAACCTTATTTCTCATATTGGGTTGCCTTGACCAGCTTTAATACAAAGGTAGGTGCCTAGTCTTAATGCAAAGTGATATCTCATTTTTGGTTGATATCCATGAGAGGCCTGCCTTTTCCTTAATAGAAAGGGAAGAAGAATAGATGGGGGCAGAGGCAGGTATTGGGAAGGACTGGAAGAAGAGGAGGGAGAGGAAACTGTGGTAGTGATGTAAATGATGATGATGATGGTGGTGGTGGTGATGATGATGATATCAGTTTTTAAAAAGTGTAAGAGCCGGAGAGAATGGAAGACCCCAAGGAAACAAGGACCTCTCTATCAACAGGACTGATGCACACATGAACTCATAGAGACTGAGGCAGCATGCACAAGGCCTGAAGGGATCTGTACCAGAGCTGGAGGTCATAGAGCTAAAAGGAGAAGAGACATAATACCCCATCCCTAACATAGAAGCCGTCTGCAATTCATAACTATTTGTAAATGAAAATTTAATTTTCTATGAAGGAGTCTTATTCAGAAACAAACTACTCAAGATAGACTATATGCCCAGCAGTAGGTGGCCAAGAGCAAACAAACTTAGTAGCATCTTTGAAAGTTCCTTTTCTCTTAATGTGTCAGGACTTTTTAAAACATATGTCTTACTTTTTTGCTTTTATATTAATTATTTTATTTTATTCATATACTTTTTCTCTCTTTTTACCCTACAGATCATTTGTGTATATAATATGGCTTCTAGTTTAGTGGGTTTATGTGATTTCTGAGTGTGTGAATGAGTGAATCTCTACATCTTTATCTGTTTCTTGTGCCATTTCTTGGGCTCTTTCCTTTAGTTTGTATGCTTTGCCCTATTCTGATGTGTTACTTTTTGTTCTATCTTATTATAATTTATTTTGTATTATTTGATCATTATCTCTTTGAAGCCTATTTGTTTTCTAATGAAAGACACAAAAGGGGTAGATCCAGGTGGGAGGGGATGTGGGGAAAAATTAAAAGAGTAGAGAGATGAGAAACCGTAATCAGAATATAAAAGTGAGATAAAAATCTATTTTCAATAAAAGGAATATGTGTGTGTGTGTGTGTGTGTGTGTGTGTAGTTTTCTGGGATAGGCCTTCAACTCAATTGAAAATCATATTCTGAAGAATAACATCACTTAGACAATTCTAATTGATGTTAAGATTTCAAAATTCTACTTAAGTTAAATGTATAGGTTATTTCAATGTTTCTATTTAAATACCTATTAAACAATGTCATCATTTACTACCCACAAAATACAGAAAATATGAGGAAATATTGGTAATTAGGAAGTAATCACTGTGGAGTAGAATTAGCTATTAAATAGTGAGTTACTGAAATACAAACCTCAAAAATATAAAGAACATAGACAAAGGTGTCCCAACAAGAACACAAAGAGACTCACCATTTCTTTTTTAAAAATATACATATGTTTTTGTTTTGTTTTTCGAGACAGGGTTTCTCTGTGTAGCTTTGCTCCTTTCCTGGATCTCACTCTGTAGACCAGGCTGGCCTCGAACTCACAGAGATCCGCCTGGCTCTGCCTCCCGAGTGCTGGGATTAAAGGCATGTGCCACCACCGCCTGGCACATATGTTTTTAATAAAAACATAAACAGCACAAAAATCACAGTAATCTGACCATGTGTGGTCTTGCTTTCCTATAACCCTGACACTTGAAAGGCAGGAGGATCAGGAAGTCAAGACTATCCTTGGCTACATTATATTTTTCCCTTGGCAAGGATGCAAATAAATTAATAATCCTATTGTTCGGTAATAAACCCCAGTTTCTCAATCACTGTAGCTGTTTGACCATACAAATACTGACTTCATTCACTGCATATCAAAACTCTTTTTATCTCCCTATTACCAGTAACTAGTTTAAGTCAGCCTGCTAAGTAGGGGCAATTTGTACATCTTGACATTATATAGACACCCTGAACAGAATGCTAAGTGGTGTATTATCATATGAAAATGGGATACATTAATGAGTGGCTGCTCTTATTACTTATCTTTTCAGCAGAAATGTCATAGTAATGCAAATGTTGAAACCAAATACAGTGTCAACACTGTGAATTCATATCTGTCACCCTTTGTGGCAATGTTGTGAATAGTAATTTGTATTTGCTGCTATTGATTAGAATAGAAAGATTAAATACAGTTTATTCAATTAATGAAAATAATGTAAGTATTATGAGCTAGCTCCAACCTATTTTTCAAGGATGATAATAGTATGACAAGTATATGAAATTGTTCAAATCATCATTTACATGTTACTCTAGCTATTATTTTTATTCTTAAATTATAAAATTATCAGTTTATACATGGGGAAATGAAAGGCCTGATTTTTCTGGATTAAAGCCAAGAATATAGTACTTAAAAAGTTGTTTTATTGTTCATTTTTCACATGTCTCTTGTTGGTTCATATCAAGGTAGTCAAACTTTCATCCGCTTTCTTTTTTCTAGCCAACATAATTTAAATTTGCACGTAAGTCATCATTGATTTTAAGAAGAAACACAGCTTCATTTTAGTCAAGGAATGCTTGAGATATTTTTTCTCCACATCTGCTGGATATATACATTTAACCAATGGCCAATGCCTATGTGAAATTTATGTGCTAGAAAAAATAAAGTGTTGCTTGCCAACTGAATTATTTATACATGCTCAAAAAAAAGGATAAAATGAATTCTAGGTGCTTCAGGCACAAACTAGGCACACACATATGTTTACATACACATGCATATGAAGAAGTATAACCTAAAACTAAAATATATCTATACTTAAGTCATCATTATTTACCTTATACGCATTTGTTCCCACTACCTTCCACAGCCCAGAGCAGTTTTAATAGGGATTTTGTTATCCCTCTATCTTTAAGTGTTGTGGTAGTTTGAATAGGAATGACTCATATATTTAAATGCTTAGTCATCAGGGAATGGCACTACTTGAGAAGGATTAGGAGGTGTGACCTTGGAGTAGGTATAGCTTTGTTGGAGGAAGTATGTCACTGGGGGTGGGCTTTAAGATTTTAATCCCTGAGCCAGGCCCTGTGGCTCACTCTCAAATATTTCTCTACCACCATGTCTGCTTGGGTGCTGCCATGTTTCACGCTATGACGGTAATAGACTAAACCTCTGAAACAGTAAGCAAGTCCCAATTAAATGTTTCCTTTTCTAGGATTTTCTGTGGTCATGGTGTTTCTTCACAGCAATAGAACACTGACTAAGGCATGTGTGTATAAATCCTTTAGAAATAGCTTACACACATAAATATTTTTCTTTTTTTAATAATTATTTTTCTTGCCATGTCCCAGCGAGAAATTCTATCTGGAATAGAAGTGGTAAGACTCTTCTTACCTTCTTACTGGTTTTGAACAATTGTTTTCTATTTTCCTACACTGAATACTTTTTAATAGTATTGTGGACTTTTTAAGCATGATATTTATAATCTATTTATAAATTCCTTTTATTCATAGTTAAATGGATTTTTCTTACTAACAAAAGTATGCTGAATTTTGTTGAATGTTTTTCTGCATCTATTGAAATGACTGTAGCTTTTATGCTTCAATGTGATATATCATATTGATTGACACAGCCTAAAACATTCTTGCATTAAATCCCATGTTATCATGGTATATGATTTTTTTAATGTGCTGCTGAATTTAGTTTTGTGAAACGCTGTTAAGGATTTTTCTATCAATATTAATCAATTATGACATTATAGTGTACTATCTTTTAAAGTTACTTATACTTCATAAAGTGTCAATAACATTATCACCTTTAGAGTAGATGGTTTTCAACCTCTAATGTATGGTAATAAAATTAGAAAGATAACCTCAGTTATCTCCATGAAAAATGGAAGAAAGAACACCAAACTATTTATACAGTTAATATATATTTAAATCCTGCCATATTCTTTAGCAAATATTTTTCATCTTGTTTTTGTTGTTGCTAATACTCCCCTCCCCTTTCCCACCCACTGGTCTCTCCTGTTCCTCCACCTCCTTCCTGCTTAAACATTCACACCCAGCATCCCCCTCTCTACTTTCCTTTTCGTTTGTTTCTTTTGGAGATTGTATTTTAATTCTTCTGTTTCTTTCCTCCAAACACTCCCACATAATCCTACCCACTCTCCTTCAAATTTTGGGTCTTTTTTTCATCAGTTGTTATTGCATACATAATTCTATTTGCATATGCATATGTACACCCAAAAGTAATCTGTTGAGTCAAAAATTATGAAGTAGTTTCCGATATGAAAAATTAAAATTATTAAACTAAGTGATTTGAGTTTCAGTAGAAGAAAGAATCCTTTTATATCCACAGTATACCAAAAGTGTTAAGAAGGACATTAAAGAGAATATTGATGTAGAATAAAACCAAAATTAAGCAGGCCCTTTTATGGTGCATGTAAAATTGTGTTGTATTTGTGTCTTATCCATTGAACAATGGAGAATGAGTTCAAGGATAAGAGCATGGATAACTCTTGTAGAGGAAATAAATCTATTAACACAGAGAAGGGATATGTGATCTCATATTTATCAAGGTGAAGCCCTATAAGCACAAATCAACAACGTAAAGTTTAGATAGAGTTTGTCCATAGAAGGCAGAAATAAATGGAAAAAATAAAGGAGCAAGTTGAATGTCTTATTCAAATATAACATATGAAGAAGCATTTCTACTTTGATTAAGACCATTTTTCATTCTTACTGCTTCACGGGAGAAATTATTGAAATCATTTAAATTGATAAGTAGAACTTGTCAAAGCATTGATTTGTTGAGATTATGTTTGATAGGAAATGGGTCAGTAAAGAAAAGGAAATAAATTTAAATTGAATTTATTTATATTTCTATTTTCAGCCCTTTCCCTTATTTTGTCAAAGAAAAATTATAGTTTCTTTGAACATAACTACTACAATTACTTCCCTTTGATATTATTTTGTCAAAGTTATTCATAGCCTAAGTGGCTTCATTTCCTAGCCCTCACACTTAAAATTAGACTTATGTCATGTCTGTTTAGGGAAAATAGTTGTTAATCGGGTGTTCTGGGGTTTACTTAACCTTACTTAAATGTTTGATTTCAATAGTAATATATGTTTACATTGATTTTTATTCTAAATGCTACTAATAATGAACTTTCTCTGCTCTTTATAATTTTAGGACAGTTTAAGCTATTTCCTTGTGTTAAACTACACATTCTCAGACCATTTTTCTAACTGACATATTGTGTTCTTATATAAACTACTTTGCCCAGTGCTATACTGAAAATCTTAGAGCATATCCCATTATAAGATTTGAAATCATTAACATATTAGCCAAATAACAATCACCCAAGATACCATTTCCTAGTTCCCAAATCTGAGAATATGTGACCTTCCATGGAGATGGGATATTGACACTGTGGGCATATTAAGAATCTTCAGCAGAGAATATTATTCATTTTGCAAGTGGATTCAATTTAATAATAAAAGACACCATATTTTAGCTTACTAGAATATATTTAACTATTTACAAGCTAAGATGTTTATGTATTCTTATTACATTCAATAAAATAGAATGTGGTCATATATATTCTGATGCATAATTCTCACACTATTTGTTAATAATCATCTTATCTTGATTATTTGCCAGTTCATTCTAAAATTATCTCTAGTTACTAGATATTAAATTATCTTTTCTTCTATAAAATGAATATATTTTCTAAAAATTGACAATTATTTTCCCTCTTCAAGGAAAATATAAACTACCTAAAGAGAATTAACCCAAAGCATGTTACAATAAATTGAAATGATGCCATCTTTTTAATATCTGTAAGTCAAATCTCTACAATAATTAGGTTACTTAAAAAGTTAAAAAGGAAAACAAAAAACAACAGCTGTCTGTTTAAGAACAAAAAGGGTTTTGAGGAGTTCTGATAAAGTAATTAACAGAGTAAAATTGGCATGATAATTTTTTTCTTGGTATGGAAATTCATGCTGATGGAATTGACTCATTCTGTACCTACACTATTTCCCATGAATTGATCATGGAATGGATATAATATTCACAATACAAGTTTATGATCGATGATCTGTATGAGAGTAAATTTAATGTACTGATGCAGTAAACTTTAAGACACAGGGGATCAATGAGTTTATTTTATTAATGTATTTATTTGTTAGGGATATAAGTACGATATATTGGGTGTATTGAAAAACTCAAAGTTATTTTCTTATTGTCCCAGATATCTGAAGCCATAAAAGAGTTAGCAATGCCACTTTCACTCTGAGGGTCTACAGTCTTCCAACCCTTGATCCTTTGAGTCTCTGGTCACAGATATTCCTGGCTTGTACTATATCCTTCTTTCCTCCACCTTGTTTTCATAGGGATTTTTCCTCTTTTGTGCTTTTTTTTTTCATTTTCACTTATTTCTTAGTAACATTTATCATTATGCTGGCCATAGTTATGTTTTATGTAATTTCACAGCTGCAGATGCTAAAGCCAGAAAATTTGGGGCTCTAGGCTAGCCTGGACTACTCAGTGGGACCCTTTCTCAAGACAAAATAAATCAAACAACATACAACAAATTCTAAAATTGCTATCACTGCATTCAGAAGACAGCAGGATAATCCAGGCTGGTCTCCATTTCCCTGTCCTTGGCTGTCATAGCTCCAAAAGCCCTTTCACCAAATAAAGTTCTATTTCTGTCTCTGAATATGAGGCAACTTAATATATATATATTATATTTATATATAATCTTTATATATATATCTTATAATAAAAAACCCAGAGCCAAATATTGGGGTGAAACATGAAGGTTCAGAGAAGCAGAACAAGCCAGCCACAAGTTCTTACCTTTAGGAAATTCTCAATTTCAAGAGGGCAAGTTCCTGTTTCCTCATGCTTTATATACCTTTCTGTGTCCTACCATATTGCTTCCTAGGATTAAAGGCATGTGTCACCACTGCCTGGCTCTGTTTTTTCTCATGTAGCCCAGTGTGGCCTTGAACTCACAAAAATCCACATGGATCTCTGCCACCCGAGTGATAGAATTACAGGTGTGTGCCACCACTGCCTGACCTCTATGTCTAATTTAGGAGCTGGCTATGACCCCCAGGTAAGCTTTATTGGGGTACACAATATATCACCATATTACCCCTTTTTTGTCTAAAGTAATAAAAGAAGGTTATAACTAATATAAGAAAAACTATATACAATAAGTATATACAATATATACAGGCAATAAATACACCAACAATGTCTAGTCCATTTGCATTTGACAAATTCAGAAAAAATGTTCCATTATCTATCTTATCTGTGTGAATCCAAAGGATTGTATCTAATTCACTTTCTATCCTAATTTGCATTATCAACCCAAAGCTGTCTTTTGATATCTTTCAAACTTATATACTTTATACCTCTTTAGTGAATTTCTTTTCAAATTTGTTAACAAGAAAAACTATAACTATCTAATCTTCAACTCCCTCAGAGACCTGAGGAGGAAATAGTATTAACTGAGTAAGCAGGAAGTGCAAACTTCCAAAAAAATGTGAGAAATGACAGGAATATCTGGCTGGCTGGACAGTCACCCAAGGTTCCTCTGCAACGTTGGGGCATCCGTCTTTGGCCTACAGGCCTAGCATACCTAAAAGCCTTTTCTATGAAGCATGATTTTCTGAAAGGCTGTCCTACTTTGTCTTGACAAGGTGCAGCAGTCCTTTCTTTTGTGTCCTGCTTGTCCATTTTGGACAGTGTACTGTTAGTAGTCAATGTAATGGCACTTTCTTGCCCCATGGCTACTTTTGCCACAAAGAAAAGGAGAAATGCTGTGGGATGTTTTTCTATATGCTGTGAATATGTGTTGCTTTGATTGATTAATAAAGAAGCTGCTCTGGCCTATGGTGAGTCAGGTTATAACCAGGTGGGAAATCCAAGAGAGAAATAGGAAGAAGAATGGCAGAGATGGAAGAGACTCCAGCCCACCACCCAAGGAGTAACATGCCAGCAGAACATATATTACCATATGGTAACACCACAGCCCTGTGGCAAAACATAGATTAATAGAAATAGATTAATTTAAGATGATAGAGTTATCTAGCAAGAAACTTAAGCTATTGGCTGTACAGTTTGTAAATAATATTAAGCCTCTGAATGATTACTTTATAAATGGCTATGGGACTGTGGGGCTGGTTGGGACTGGAGAAACCTCTGGCTACAGGCAACAGAATAAGCTCCTTTGGTTAGAATGGGATAAGGAACAATATTCAACCAACCATGGTCAGTTTGTCGTCACATCCTTATAAACCTTAATATTAAGCCCTTAAAAATTCCAGTTACTGTGACTAACTTACAAAAAAGTTTAAGGACATGTGGCTTTTGATCAGAGTGATCTTACATTCCCATCTGTTGGTTAATGTCAAGCTGGGTTTCTTCTTGGCTGTAGGACCTTGATTTCTATTTGCTTAGATTATTTACTTTGGAAGGTCAACAACTGGAAATCTCTCAAGAATCCAGGACCTATCTATATTAATTACTTTTCAGTTGCAGTGATAAAATACCATGACCAAAAGCAGTTGGTAGAAAGGCCAAGTTTATTTTGGATTATGGTAATACAGGGTTAAAATCCATAATGCAGGGCAAGCAGGGGCAGAAAGCTGCATGACCACACTTCTATACTTACATAGGAAGAAAAGACACAGAAGGACAAGGATGAGGGTATAAACCCCCCAAACCCTCTCCCAAGTGATATACTTCCTCCAGCAAGGCTGCACTTGCTAAAGGATCCATAAGTGATGGCAAGTGGAATCAATTTAACTGAACCCTAAATGTGGGCAGCACCTTCTAGTGGCAGCACAGAGGAAATGACCTATGACAAGGAGACTTAGCTTTTTGCCTGTTTTCTCTTCACAAATCTCACAGGCAGATTTATCTATTCTTTCACTGCAGCATTCCTTCACTGATATCAAAAACTACTATTCAGGATTCCAAACTGGCTGAAGACCAGCAGCTTTTCCAGGAATCCTCCAGACTTTTGGTACAAGATTGGGACTGCTGTGAAATGCAGCTTCTTGGACTGACAAACTATCAGATTCTCAGCCTCTCGGGTGTGAGAAAGCCACTGTCAAACTGCCTGGACGACATCCTATAATTCATTCCAATAAATTATATATGTATGTATGTATGTATATAAAGTATCACGTATATAATATCAGTCATTTTCCTTTAGAGAGATTATGTACATTTTGATTAGACTTTGTTGATTAATGTACACGTTGATTAAAATTTTTTCTTAAACAGTATCTGTCATCCAGTCATGACCGATTATCAATTTTTCTGATGACTCTCTGCTGCATTCATTGTAGTCATGGGACATGAAAATGAGTTGACACTGTGCACTCTGTCACTTGTTCACATTGATCTATAATACTTGGAAGAATAGCATTTTGAGGAGGTCACATCAACAGTGAGGATGAAGCAAAGCTGACACCCTGGAGACAGTGAGGAGTTTTTTTAATGTGGGCATCTTGATGCATGTAGTATGTGATTCCAAGACAAGTAGGATGGGCAGTAGACTCCGTGGTGTCCAGCATTGTAGTGATATATTGTGTATCCTAGTAAAGCTTGTCTGAAGATCAGAGGACAGAAAAAGCTACTAGATTAAACACAGAAGCCAGACAGTGGTGGCACACAACTTTAATTCCAGTACTGGGAAGCACACACACCTTTAATCCCAGGAAGTAAGGGCTGGGCGGAGAAAGGTACATAAGGTGTGAGGAGACAGGAACTAAAGGCTTTTCTGCAGAAGCATCCCTTTCAGCTACAGACTTTTTCAGCTGGAGCCTTTCAGGTGAGGACTCAAAGGATTTCAGTCAGAGGATTCATGAAATTGGTGAGGTGAGACATAGTAGTGGCTTGTTCCTTTGTCTCTCTGATCTTTCAGCATTTACCCCAATATCTGGTACTGTTTTTTTTTTTTTTTAATTATAAGACCATTTAACATTCAAACAACACAGCATCCTCTTTATGTGTTCCAGGTGAGGCTGTCGCATCCTTTCTTCAGTCTGATGTGTTTGATAAGTTCTAAAGTCTGGTTTTCCTGACACATCCATGTGCTCATACGATCCTAGGTTAATTTAATACATTTAAAGTGTGGTATTTTTTTTTTTGCTTTGAGGAAGACAGCATTTATCACTCTGAGCCTTGTGGGTGGTGTCAGACAGCTGGTGTTGTTTACATGCTCAACAAGGTTCAGGGTCAACCTGTTTCTGCACTTGCACTCAGAATGGAGTAAAATGCTGCTTGTAAAGTAGAGTAACCCAGGGCAAGGCACATCGTGAAAGAAAACACTGTTTGACATAACATATGGCAACTTAGAGAGGGCCTCAGCCTGATTTCAACAATGATATAATTATCTGTTAGAGCTAGGAAAAAAATAGTTTTGGTGATAGTTGGAAAACAGAAGCAAATCAGCAGCCATGAAAGAAGAGAGAGAGATTTCTCTCTAAAATAATCTTGAATAGGTGCTGTCCTTATTCAGTCTTTACCTTCAGTGTTCCAAATGCTATCCAAATGGGACGCTTGCTACTATCCTGCAGTCGTTTATGCCACGTTCCTAAATTTCCTTGGAAATGCTGACATGCCCCTGTTTGCCTGTGTTTTTGGAAAACTAGTCAGAAACTTCATAATAATTCTTCAACCTCCCTGCTCATCTTTTGTCGGCCATGTTGGTTAGCCACAGCCATAACATGCCTACCAGGTCTGTCTTTCCGAAGCTATGCTAACAAAGGCAGGTTCAGACTCTTCATAGTCTATCTGTCTTTACAAGTTCCGCCCAAGCTTGTCCCTCTACATGTGGTTCCAACGTGCTTCTTGTACTCTTCTCAGCTTAGAAAAAGCACATAGATCTCTCAAGACACAATTCCATATACCAACGCAGCGAAGATGCCCATCCGTTCCACTCACGGAGACACTCTGCTATGCTGTATAAATACATCCCACCTGCAATAGCGTACTGTGCTTTGCTTTTACTAACGAAAAGTTAAGACATTGTGACAATTAAATGTTTTGACATTTTTCCAGAATTAATTTTCTAAATTTCCCAGTTCCCCAGGACACACACACACACACACACATATATTTTACCTAGTGTATATATGTGTGTTTTAGTGTGTCTGTGTGTGTATAAATATATACGCATGTGTATGATGGCAGAATTATTTATAAACTGATGAAACTAATTGCCAATTTTTCATTCTTTTTGACATAATAATTTATATGTGCCTGAGTTTTGTTAATTCACTACTGTATACTTTGATATGGGTAGTTCTGTGACTGAACTAACTCATATTTTTAAAATATTTACAATGTTTACTGGTATTTGACTTATATGGCTTAGCTTAGTCCTTGTGTTAACATTATAAAACTAAATGATGAAGACTAAAGGCATTAAAACATCTAAAACTCTTAGAATGTTTTATTCCATTTCCCTTGATGTTTCAGCTTCTCAAAGATTAATTTTATCCAGCTGTTAGGTTCTGAGATCATCTATGGCTTGCACATACTGATCTTAGGAGAAATGCTTTTTTATGTATGATTTTGTTTTTACACATTACTGGCAAACATTTATGATGTTTTATTTTCTATGCCTCTTCAGGTAACAGATGTTGTCAATTGACCTTTGTTAACTATTTTACCAGGTGTGATTTTGTGAATGGGCTGCTCAGATTTTGTGCTTTTGGCTCTGTAGAATTCTAAATTTTTGTTAAACTGTTTTGACAAAAGATGCCCTGATTCTAGATAGTCTGGATTAAAGCCAAAACAGATTTATTGACCAGTAATTAAAGTGGAAAGAAAAGTTTAAGTTTATAAAATATAAAGAACAAGAGGAGAAATATATCTCTCTAATACTAAGGACACTGTATGAAGACATTTAATGCCTAGGGAGTTGTGAATGTACTTCAAGAAAAAATTCAAGAGTTCTGTAACTACTTTGTAGTTGTGTTTCAGTAATATTTCACTTGAATATGAGTTTTTCAAATTACATGTGACCTAATGATAGTATACAACTTTATTAACATAAGACTTTTTAATATAAAATATTTAAATATGAATGTTTTTATAGACATAAAATTAAATTTAATTCACTCAAACAACTTAAAAATAAACAGTCTTTGAAGAAGTTGCCCACAATTGGGACTATGAATTTATAAAGTACAAATTATTCACATATAACAATAAAAGCTTGAAATATCTTTTCTTTTTTTTTTTGAAATACCATTTCATATTAGATTAGATAATAAGTCTAATCAAAAGAGGTAGTAACGCTGACAGTAGAAAGTGTACAGTGTCGTTGACAGAAATAAGATTTACTGAGTTGTAGCGTATTTCAATACCAACCTGAGTATCATAGTTACTGTTCTATTGCTGTGAAGAGACACCATGACCAAGGCAACTTATGAAAGGGTTCATTGGGGCTTTCAGTTACAGGTGAGTCTATGGCTGTCATGGAATGGTAATAGGCAGGCGTGGCACTGAATCAGTAGCTAAGGCCTTAAATCAGATCTCCAAGCACAAGGCAGAATGAGAGAGAGCTGACAAAGAAATGCCATGGGCTTTTGAAACATCCTCCAATAACAAACACCACATCTATTCTTTCCCAAACAGTTCCACCAACTGAGGACCAGTAATTCAAACATGTTTTTACACCAAATGAGTTCTTTATCTCAACTAGGATAGAAACTATGCTTAATATTATAGTGGGTAGCCATTCCAGCTTTGGTCTGGAAGTTCCACCCCCATTGAGGCTTTGGTAACTATCACGCCTACAAGGCGGGGCCAAGGGAGGGCCCCAAGACTGGAGAGAGGGATGTGCTCTCTTCCTGCTGGGAGCCAGACGCGAGAGGTGGCCGGAGGAGAGTTCTCCAGAGAACATCGCCCAACTACGCTGCGTCTTTCACAGAACCCTCAATCTACCTATCCCTTCATTTATAAGTTACGCCTTTAAAAAAAATCTCCTTTTAACTACGTGGAGTGGCCTTAATATTTACACCATTATAATATAACTGAAGTACATATGTTTTTCATGACATCTATATAACTGGATAAAATTGTCAGCCTATTAAAATTATTCAGATTTATAATATTTTACTTACATATTTAAAAATAATTAAAATATTAGTATCTGATGATATCCATCTATTTCAGTTGTATTGTTGAGAACTGTAGTCCCTAGAAAAAAGTTTTAAAAGTCTCACCTCCATTAAATATTCTATAGGATTGCTTGATTAATTAGAATTTCTGTTACTGCAGAGACTTAGAATATCACAGGCCTAGACCTAAATTATCCTATGCCTTCTTAATCGTGATCATTATTTGTCCTTAGAGGAGATGTTTGTGGACAATTAGATCCAATATTAAAACAGAGGTGTGAGGTGTGAGAATCAAACACTATCCTGAGATTACAGGTAAGCATGCAATACTGGACTTCTAACACATGGGCATCTTCTTATTTGCCTTTAAATATATTTTTTGCATTTTTATTATTTCTTTGAATACTTTGTACAGTCTGTTATTATCATATTCATCCTTTCTCCCCAACTCCTAGAAGATGCATATCCCTTCACTATACACACAGGTTTGGTTTGCCTTGATTTTTTTTTTTTAAACATCAAGTTCAGTTTGTGATACCATGGTACTTGTGAATCTGTGCCTTTTCACTAGAATGTGGTTGGCCCACTGGGCATCACGCCTTTGAGGAAAACTGAGTCTCCCTCTCCCAGCAGTCATCAATCACCAATAGCACCTCAGTGTGAGACTTCATGCCATCGGCCATGTCAACGATGAGGCTTTGTCTGGCTTGAGTTTGTGTATGTCATGTGCATGCTGTCTCAACTACTGTGAGTGCAACAAATGTGTAACTGCCCTGCTGTGTTTGGAAAAATGCTATTTCCTTGAAGTCATCCACCACCTCTTGATCTTAGAATCTTCCCATATCCTCTTCTGCAATGATCCCAGAACCCCAGAGAGGAGAGTACATGATATAGATGTCAAACTTAGGGATGAGCAGTCTACAATCTCTTATTCTCTGCATCTTGACCAGCTGTGGTTCTGGGTGGTCATTTTCCATCTACAGAAAAAAAAGGAGCTTGTCTGATGTCAAGTGAGAGATGTATAGTAATCTATGGATATAATGATATCACTAGATGTCAATTTATCACTCTGGCCATTTAGCATAAAAATAGTAAGTACACATCTAGTATCTATGACTTATCTACCATAGGTTCCTGGTACCAATAATGATTCCAAGTATAGGTTTTATCTTATGGAAAGTGATTTAAATCTAATAAGAAAGTCATTGACTATTCTTATGAAAACTGTGCCACTATAAGGTGTGTGTGTGTGTGTGTGTGTGTGTGTGTGTGTGTGTGTGTGTGTAGTCATTCAACATAATTATTCATTCAATAACTACTGAATGTTGATGTGCCAATATTTCTATGATTTATCGACATTGGTTTGTTCAGGAAAATGCCCAAAAGTGGAAGCTTTGTCATATAGATGATCTTCATTTAGATTTTTGAGAAAGCTCTATACTGACTTCCACTGTAGCTAAATTAGCTCACATTCACACCAGCAATCTTTTGGAGATCTTTCTGTCCATATCATTGCAGCCATTCATCCATTATTCTTTTTTAGTGGCTTCTATACTCACTGAAGTAATTATACTGTCAGTTTAGTTTTGCTTTGCTTTTCTCTGAAAACTAGTTAAGTTATATACTTCTTTATGTTTATTAGCTTTTGTATTTCATACTTTGAGAAATTTCTAATCATTTTATTAACTAATTTTTAAAACTGATATGAAAGAATTAAAAAATGTTGCATTGTCAAAGCAAAAAGAAAAAAAAGAATAACACTGGAGATATCATGACACCTGATTTGTACTACTACTGAGGTACAGCAACAAAAACATCATTTTATTATCATAAAATCAGACACAATGATCAATGGGATGGAAAAACCCAGATATAAACACATTCAAGCTACTTCTTGCTTCATTTTTACAAAAATACCAAAAGCACACATTGTAGAAATGGCAAACACTTCAATAGAAAACCTGAGAAACCTAGATATCTATGTGTAGAATAAAACCACATATCTATATCCTATACTTCACGTAGCTTAATTTCTAATAGACCAAAGACACTAACATAAGACTGGAAATTCTGAAACTCTTAGGTAAAAATGGAGGAAACACACCATACCACATACCCACACAACCCCCCCCCCCCACACACACACATCCCGCACACACTTTGTCAGAGACTTTCTAAATTGGCCTCTCGTTGCCTAGGAAGTCATGCTAACAATTGACAAATGTGATCTTGTGAAATTAAAAAGATTCTGCTCAACAAAGAAGCAGTTAATAAAGTGAAGAGGCAACCTACCAAATACAGAAGACTTTTTGCCATCTAAATATTTGTATAGAGTATTAATATCTGAAACATACAAACAACAACAAAAGGAAGATAAATCAAACAACCCTGTGAAGGAAAGACTTTTATTTTAGCCTTCCATATCACAGGTAAGACCAAGCTATGACAATTAGTTAAAATTTTTTAATTAAGTATACTAACATATCTCACATATTTTGTTACTTTCCCTTATCCTTCGATAATGTTAGAGTTCTTCACTAACAGTCTGTCAGAGTGAAACAAATGGAGCTCATTATGGACTTTTGGTTTCCATGCATTGGTATTTTAAATAGCTTTTGAAGTTGATTTTATACATAGATACAATACATTTTAACATACATCAGTAGTCTTCAATAATAGTGTCCCCTAAATAGTGTCTATGAATTGACCAACTATAGCATCCTTACTGTTCATGAGTTCTGATTATTTCCTTATCCTACATGTAAACAATTGCTCAGAATATTAATAGAAGGAAATGGTGATAGAATCCAGAACAGAAGTTTATCAAGCTATGCCCATCTGCAAGTATGCCTCTCTACTCTATCGTAGTTAATCCTGTGCACAGGTAACAGATACAGATTTCAAACATCAACACTTACTATGGCTGGTAACATACTTCATATAGTATACACCCATGACCTACTTGGACCATGCCTCTCTATTCCCCCCACATCCTCAAGTTCAGATACTCTTCTCCTGTAATTGTACCTCCCCTTATCTACCTCTGCCACCCCTGAATCAGGAACACCCTGACCACTTCTCTCAATTATGTGTGTCATAAAACCTCCTCAACCCTTTGAAATCTTTTAGAAGATACCTCCATTAAGTCTCCTGTGTGTAGACTATCCTCAGAGCTCCTGATATGCGACTGTCTATCTACCTGTGGTATTAATATCTCTTCTAAATCTTTTACCCAAAAGGACAATGTACTTTAGTATCTCCCTTGAGTCCCAAACCTTTCTACTGGCATTCTATCAATAAATATCAGTCAAGTTGCTGCCAGAAATTTTGGGGTCTCCCAGAAGAATCACCAATTGTTACTTAAAATCAATTCCCCCTCTTTGGGTTTTTAGTTCCATTCATAAAAGAATTTAAGAATGAATTTAAATAGGAGTTTTGAGAACAATTTTGTTTGCAGTCCCAGAAAATGTCTGGTGTGGGTGTGCTGTAGATCCTGGCAGCTGCCAGGAGGTGGAAGATGGAGAAGAGGAAGAGAGAGCACCATGCCATCTATAAGGAACTGCGAGGTGGACAAGCAGCCATGTGACAGAATGGGGAGCTTCAGAGAAAGAGAGAAAAAGTCCAAAGGACCAGAGAGAGCATAACTTAGGCTCTCCCTGTGTCTAAAAGAAAGAGACAATAGAGATGTAAAAGAAAGCCCTGGCAGTCCCTACAGAACATCATGGCATTCATAGCCATTACCCAGGCCGGATAAGTAGCTTTCTGTAATGGGATTCCACAAGGCCCTGATCAAGGTTACTGTAACAATCATCAATAAAGGAATCATTTGTTTCCTCTGTCTGTGCTGAATTTTCTAAGATAACATTCCTCAAAATTCTGGATACACTAATTTCTGATATCAAGTTCTACAAGATAACAAAATGTATGATTTCTTTCCTAAAAGCAGTAATAAAGTGGTTTTGAAATGTGTGTCACAAGTTCCTCATGAATGATTCCTATGTTCTGGTCTTTCAATTAATATATCCTCTTTTCTTTTTATATACATGTTAATATTTTCAGTAAAATTCACATTTTAAAAAAAAATTATAATTGCCTCAAACTTACTATAGATATTTAGTGAACACTAATAAAAATCCCAACATTTTTCTAAATCTAAAAACTCTGTGGACATGTAAATAAAAATGATTTTTTTAAGTAATAAAGGGTAGCTAGAGATATTTGTCAGTGGTACACTGATTAATGGGAGGCCAAGGCTTTAAACCACAATGTTACGGGGAAAACAAAAAAGAGATGTAATGATGCAGAATATCAGAATTAGTTTGCTGAGTGTAGTCATCGAGATGGATCAATATTGGCATAACAATGATGAAAGAGACAAAAGATAGCTCTTAGCAATCGTGAGGGGCACTTTACTGCATGATAAACACTCCAATGCAAAACTAGGAAAAGGGCAGTGTCTTAGGCAGAGGCCATCAGACTTTTCCTTTGGAAAATATTTTGTAGAAAAGGTTCTAATTTTATGCTTTCATTAAAGATAATTCAGATAATGAACATAAGAACATGTAATAGGCTGGGCAGTGGTGGCGCACACCTTTAATCCCAGCACTCAGGAGGCAGAGCCAGGTAGATCTTTGTGAGTTTGGGGCCACCCTGAACTACAGAGTGAGTTCTAGGAAAGGCTCCAAAGCTACACAGAGTAATCCTGTCTCAAAAAAACCAAAAAAAAAAAAAATGTAATGAAAAAAAAAAAAGAACAGTACAGTTTTCTCTTCAGGTGGGGGAGTAAATAATTTCAAATAAACTAAGTAACTGAAAATATTGATTCATTTTCTTTAGGTTAACATTTAAGCTTAAAGTATTAAAGGTACCATAAAGTATAAATTTTTGAGAAGCTAACTGACAAATATAAACTGAATATAAAATGTTAATATAAAGATGATAGTCAAATTAGCAGCCATAATTCATGCAAAATAAAACAACAAATAAGAATGAGAAATTTTTTATAAAATAAGAGATTGGAAGAAAAACACAGACGGAAATGACAGACGTGGGAGAGGACGTGTTATATCCCTATAAATCAATATGCCAGCGTCAATTTGTAGTCTTTAAACTGGTTGATAATGTATGATAATGCATCTTGGTCATCATTTCAGTTTCTCCCTTTATTTTTTTATTCAGACAGAAATTTGTTGTTAATGATTCACAAAGGAATACCATTATCTTCCATTCAGGAAGGACCACAGTAAGATAGCCTTGGGGAAGGCCCTCCTCATGCTATAGTGGCTGCTCACCTTGTCTCTTTCAGACACAAAGGCCCTTGAACTGTTGCTGTTTCCAGAGTGGTTACCAAGAGGACAGATGGTGCAAATGGTGTTAGCAAGAGTGAAGAGAAAGTGAAACCCAGTAAGTGGTGATAAGAGAAGTAGAAGGGAGACAGGAGACGAAAACGAACTATCCCGGTAAGTGTTCCCCTCTCCTCTCTAGTGGAGAAAAGGTACAGTTGCTTTTGTGGTTGTTGTTTTCTTCAGAGCTTCCAAATGAGTACTGATGATATGAGTGAAATGCTCACTCTCATTCTTGATTGTTAAAGTGTTGGGGTGGCAATGATCTACAAAGTGCTGTTTCATTCTTTTTCCTAGATTCACACTAGCATTCAGTACCCTACCTAAGATTTTTAGTCCAACTTCTCAGCATTGTACCAAACAAGTGAAATAACACCATTTGAAAGTGACATCGTGTTCTGCAGTTTTGGAGGACAGTCTCCGGCTTTCTTGAGAAGATAAAGGATAAACAAAAAACAAGCAAACAAAAGACCTCTCAGACTTTTTCATTTTTTTTTTCAGTGACATGATTTGGATTTTTATATTTTATTTTTTCTTTATTGGAAATAGATTCTTCTCTTATACAATACATCCTGATCATAATTTCTACATCCCTCCAGTCCTCCAAGCTTCACGCTACCTCAGCTGTCCTCGAGTTCTACTCCCCTCTGTCTCCCCTTAGAAAAAAAAGCAGGCCTCCAAGAGACAACCACCAAAAATGAGGAAACAAGATACAATAATACAAGGCAGAAGTCCTCACATCAAGGTTGGAAAAGGCAACACAATAGAAGTACAAGTCCCAAGAGCAGAGAATTTTAAAGATTTACTTTTGACCCAACAATGTTTGTCTCTTAGAAAACCAGAGAAAGATATAAAGCAATCAGACAGTTATGACAAAATCTATGAAAATATAACAAGATATATTTACCCTCATTCCTACTGAGTATTGACTCAAGAAACACAGCATGCATGTGTAAAAAAGGCTGTGCTTGACAGACAAAAACCAGACTCTGAGTGCTGACATAAAAGAAGCACATGGCAGCCCGGTACTCATAATGCACTTTGTACAAGTTAACAACATAATCCCAGAAATAAAGCCCTTTCTTTTTCTAGAGAAAGGATTAGAGTATGGACTTTGGCAACAAAAACTGCAGGCAAATTTTCAGGTCACAGCAACATCTCTGTGTTATGTTCCTGTAGGTATTTCTACTTAGGCATACAATTATCACAGGTCACCAAACTGAACACTTCAACTTTCAAGATTCCATTGTTTGTACATTGTATCTTAAATTATGTATGATTTTAAAATTTTAAAATAATGTGTGGATATCATCTCATAATTGAGTAAAGTGTTCTAAGTACGGAGAGTAAGCTTATTAGTAGATATCCTGTTATTGAACAAAAATGAGCATGGTAATCATCTTTACAGCTTGCCTTCACCACTAATTTTGTGACTTTTTGTAAGGAACATGAGAACCTTCAAATCTTTTGGTCAGTTTTCAGGAATACAAACCCTGGGACACCAATATCCCTTCTAACTTTGATTTTAATGAGATTACAGGAAAATGTTACACACATTTATATCATCTGCTAATACTGTCCATCCTCTCATATATTCAATAACAACCCCATGGTTGCATTTGCATGATAATAGTATAAAGCATCTATTTGAGTAAGCTACTCACTAATTTCTATTCCTAAGAAACCAGAGTTCACAAAAGTGTAATGTTTTTAAAGGTAAGACTATGTTTTTCTTCCTTTCCAGACTAATTACTTTTTATGGTACCTGGCACCATCTGGATTTGAACTTTTTGAAAGAAATCTTTTTAAATTTCACTAGATAGTTGGTACAGTAGATTTTCTTTCAGGATGATGAAAGCATATGTCTGTACATATGTATATAATTTCCATCTTAGCTTTAAAACTGCTGAGTAGGTTTCCTTTTTATCCTAGAAGACAGTTATTTTGAGATTAAAATAGAACCATATAAAACTCAAATTGAGAATGCAGTTTTAAGGAGTTTGTGACCCAAAGTAGAGAACTATAAAAATAAATATCCCATATCATTTGCTCTTCTTCAACATATCCACACAGAAGTAGATTTCATTAATCTGTCTGTGATCTTAAAGATACATGTGTGATGCTTAATACTGTATCCATAATTATATATTTAAATAAAACTCCATGTAGGAAGATGGATGAAAGTAACTTGAATAATTTGTCAATCCCAGAAAATGTTCATGTGGAGCTGGGCGGTGGTGGGCGCACAACTTTAATCCCAGCACTCGGAAGGCAGAGGCAGGCAGATCTCTATGAGTTCTATGTCAGCCTGTGCTACAGAGTGAGTTCCAGGAAAGCCTCCAAAGCTACACAGACAAGCACTGTCTCAACAAAAAGAACCAAAAAATAAAAATGTATGTTCATGTGGTCAAAGGTATGACAGGAATAATATCATGTAAGTGGTAGCTTTGACAACATGTATACATAAAGATATTGGATTAAACTTGGAGTTATGTTTGTCTGCAAATGGGATGAATCATTATTGTTTGGTTACAGCCACTGGAAGCTCAGATTCTATCAAGTGTGTACCACAGCTGAAACTTCTGTTCAAGCTGTATTTTAAAGTCAGTTCTTCTTTATGTCTCACGTGCATGTGTAGACAGTTTCCAGGTTGTTCACTTCCAGTAGTCATTTTATTTAACCTCATTTCTGTTACATAATTAAATGCCAACCCAAATGGTATATACAAATATAGATTACAGAAGATTTAAAATAGAAACTTCAGGGGCCCACATGCTTGCCGTGACTATGACATAATCACTGAGGACTTGTCCTGCACGAGGCTCTAGGTCTCCAGTGAGCAGCCCTGAAGAAGGGACTCTCCACGTGGATCAGCCAAGCAGTGTTGCCTATTCTACTTGCCCTTGGATGCCTCTTGCTCACCTTAAACTCTTTTTTATTTTATTCATCTATTTTAAAAATTATTAAATGTATTCATGGTACCCGGTGATGGGTTCCATAATGATACTCTATTCAGTTATATGGTACACTTTGACCTTATTCATTCCATAATATTCCCTGTATCTGCTTCTTCTCTGCTAGTCCCTTTTATTTTTCAAAATACTTGCACTCTAATGTAGTGTGTGTGTGTGTGTGTGTGTGTGTGTGTGTGTGTGTGTGGTGTGTAAAATCTAGATTCCACATGTGACAGATTATGAGTTGTCAAATATGTTTTAGAAATTTAACTACCAAGACTAAGTACTAGGAACTGTTCCTACAAAAGATCATCTGGTCCAGAGGATGGCTCCACCAGAATGGGTCACACTGTACACTCTCGTCATTGTTTCACCCCACAGAAGTCCCTTGGGGTGAGGAGCCATGGAGCATCCCTGCACCTCCTAATGACTCTCATTATAAGCTTGGCCTAGCATTTGCCTCCAGTTTCCACAGAATAATCTTTCTTAATAGCCCTGAATCACAGCTAGGATAAGCACAATGCCCTAGATCAAAAAATAAATAGAGCACAGGACATTTCTCAAATAACCCTATCATTACAATAGCAATTTTTTCTCAATCGCCTTCTGGAAAAATCATTTCTCCTTCTTGCATATCTCAGGCAAAGGGAAAATAAAGCCTAATAGCAATATAAAAGAATACTCTTAAAATTGATATGTATGCAGAGGAAATTTAAAGTGACCCTCTTATTTTCTTCTTCAAAAAGAAAAAAAAAACTAGTAATGGCTGTCTTATATACATAAAATGATTTCATTTCACTGTGAGTTTTCCAAAATCAATGGAAGGATATACATTATTTTCTCACTCTTGTTATGGAATTTATGATGAAAAAAGGAGTGAACTGTCAAATGCCAACAGGTTTCCAAATAACAGTACAATATACTGTTATTGTATGTGTTACTATTCACACACATATGTGTGTAATGTATGTAAACATATTTTATAGATTGTCTACAGATACAACAAATAAAATACTTTGACATATATCAAGATATATTTCTTTCAAATTATGATATCTGTTAAAAATGAAAATGTAGCACTTAACATGGGACTCTGAAGATTTAACATACCTGCTTTCAAACGAAAAGTTTCTACCTCCTCCTCATCATCATCTTCCCTCTTTCTTAATAACTTACTAAGTCCAATTATTGCTGCCTAAACAACCCTAGATATGGATTCACCCTACCAGAGATCACATTCTCCCAAAAGAATGATCCTCTCTTTAACAGCTGTTCACTGCCAAAATCTAGTCAAAGCAAAACACTTATGGAAGGAAACACACCAAGTATTTATGAGAGGTGGGGAATAAAAAATTTAATTTTTTGATAATTTCCTACATGAACACTGCTTTTACAACCAAATTTTCATCATTTTCTCTCTGTCCTCCAACTCCTCAATTGTCTCTCCCATTCCCTCACAAATTCATGGCCCTTAGCCTCTTCTCATAACACACACACACACACACACACACACACACACACACACACACATGTTATCAAATGTATACACACAGAGATACATACATACCTACACACACGTGTGTGCATGTGGTGTATGTGTATGTGTGTCTGTATGTGTGTGTAGTGTGCATGTATGTGTATGTGTGGTGAGTGTGTGTTTGTGTGTATATATATATATATATATATATATATATATATATATACACAAATGTACATGTATATAGAAAAGCAAACTGGGGGCTGGAGAGATGGCTCAGAGGTTAAGAGCACTGGCTGCTCTTCCAGAGGACCTGAGTTCAATTCTCAGCAATCACATGGTGGCTCACAACCACCTATAATGGGATCTGGTGCCCTCTTTTGTCATGCATGCAGAACACTATATACATAATAAATAAATAAATCTTAAAAAAGAAATACAAACTGAATACATTTAGCGTGTTCATATGTATATGTGTTTAGAGTTTACCATTTGGGTTCAGATGGCCTATAAGGGCCTTCTCCTGGAGAAGATGGCTTCTCTCTTTCTCAGCAGCCATTAATTACATGTGAGGGACCATAGTTGTGGTGAAGGCAGCCTTGAAAGGAGGAGAATAGAAAACAGCTGTCAGGAATGGGGGAAAGAAACAGAGGAGGGAATTTAACTGGGAATGGTGGACAACACAGAAGGACAAAGGGGAAGGAGAAATCAATAACACTGAGGATGTTTTAAAAATACATCAGGAAACATAGTAGTTTATGTTTCCTTAAAAATATATATGTAAAATATGTAATTGCATGTCTACACATATACATTTATACACACACATATGTGTGTAGGTATGTATGAATCTCTCTTTATGTATGTTAGATAATGCTTGTCCCCAAGAGCCATAGACTATCTAACATATAATCCATCTCTAAGCAAGAGGAACCTCTGTCTGAGTTGTTGTTCAGGGCAGTTCAAGATACTCTACAAACAATTTAAACTATTTCTATCATGCATGCTGCTTCCCGTAGGTACAAGGTAAGACCCTCTTGCTGGGGTTGGAGAGAAGTCTCTGAAGTTCCAGTTCTGAATTCAATTGCTAGCACTCACATAATGGACTGCTACCATTTTAACTCCTATTCTAGGGTGTCTGACTTCTTCCAACCTCTGCAAACAATGTATGCATGTGGTACTTAAATGTACATGCAGACAAAACTCCCATTTGCTCATAAAGCTGAAATAAAAGAATAAGACTGCTGCAAACAACAAATACTTAAGACACAGAACTTGGAGGAGTTGAGCTGTCACTGACCTGAAGGCCTCTCCCCCGAGGACTAGTTCTCATAGTTGCTATGACAGCTTCAAAAAAAGTAACCAGTAGTCCTACCCAGCTGTAAACCCTAGGAACCACAACAATATCTAACACAGCAAATGTCCCCAAGCTTTCAGTAATGGCATTTCCATATTGGAGGTATACAACAGCTGTGTCATTGAACTCAGGGCCCATTCAATAGAAGGGAATTCTTGCCTGATACTGCAGACCTAGCTGAATACAGAATACCTGTACTCGATTAAGTCATTCAACCTTCACTTCCCTAAACTAATCCATTTCTAACACCATTCCAAACACTTATCTTTATATCCACAAACAAGTGTAAACAAACTACCGCTTGTCAAAGGTAGTTTGTTTATAGCAGTCAAAGGCCATGTAGAAATCAGCCGGGCGGTGGTGGCGCACGCCTTTAATCCCAGCACTCGGGAGGCAGAGGCAGGCAGATCTCTGTGAGTTTGAGGCCAGCCTGGTCTACAGAGCGAGTTCCAGGAAAGACGCAAAAGCTACACAGAGAAACCGTGTCTCGAAAAAACAAACAAAAAGGCCATGTAGAAATCAACAACTGGTCAAAAGGCAGAGGACAGCTGACTGCTGCTCCATCCCAGTTGATACTTCTGCTACACAAGCCTTATACCTATGACTCAGAGAATTCTGAAAAGAGAATTTTGGAGAAACTATTAGGGCTGGAAGACCAGGATATCTTCTATGTCCTCTATGCATGACAGGAGTTGAACCTATAAATGTCAACAGTACAGACATCTAAACATCACCAAATAAGCATTTTACAAGTAGAATGAAAAGGTTACAAATTAGATCATCCTAGTCTCATAAAACTTTCACTCTTAGGAAAGAGATTAACTTGAAGGAAGAATAACTCTACTGTGTGCTATTAAGGAATGATTCATGATTTTATGAGCACATGCAGGAATAAAAGTAACCTTACCCAAAGAACCAGGAAGGCTTTACAGAGGAAGTAGTCTTTGTGTTGAAATTTGGAGACTAAATCACAGCTAAACAAGCAGAGGGATGGAAGGCAGTTAATAGAGAAAACATCAGGGAAGAAGGCAGCAGTGTAAAGCGTACGGTGGCTTTGAAAGTCATGCATAAGGAAGAACTGGATGTGCAACTCGGCTAATGGCCCAGCAAGGAGCAAAGCTATTTATTGCAGCAGAGAATTCCATTGTTAACACCTGAGATCCATGCCCCCGTTTCTCAGCAGCTGATTCCAACAGTATTTAGCTGAGATTGTGACAAGCATTGCATTGTGTGTAATGCCTATTACTTTTTCAAGGTCTATCATTTTGTGCACAACTTTTAATTTAAATTTATTTTAAATACAGTCTCTCTAATCATTTGAACATTTTATGCAAAGTGTCTTGATCATATTCACCTCCTCACTCCTCCCTCAACTCTCCCCAAGTCCATCCATCCCTTTCACTCCTCCATCATATTTTTGTTTTATTTTGTTTTAGGAGAGATTATCTTGCACCAGAATTTCTGGTCCTCTGGCTCTTTTGATTCTTATTCAGGAAGATCTCTGAGCCTTGGGTATTGGTGTTGTGTTATAATACTGCTGTCAGTTGATCTCTGCATTTTGATCAGGTGTGGGTTTCTGTATGGTCTCTATCTGCTTTAAAAAAAAAGAAAAGAAAAAAAAAGCTTTGTTTATGAGGGAGATAAGAGCTACACTTATTACCTAAAGATTCAGGCCTAGCTTCCACTAATAAACAAACACATGTGACAATCGTCCTTCTGGTTTTGCTTTATTTTCCTCAGTAGAGTGTGTCATACTTCCCTCCATTTACCTGCAAGTTTCATAAGTTAATTTTTCTTTATAGTTAAATAGAAATTCTTCTAACTATATATTTTCTTATATAATTTTATCAATGTACAGAACTCTGTCTTCACATTTTGCTTTTCACAGATCCTTTCAACTTCCTGTTACTACCATAATGATTCATTTAATACCACTTATGAATTTTTCATGGATATAAATAACATACATTACAACATACACGGATAAAATAAATGCATAGATAGCAAGATGGTAAAATGCAAAACTGACCCCAAATTCTTAAATTTCCCCTTGCTTTGCAAACATGTGGTACCATTCTTGTAACTCATGACTAGACTTGACCCAGAGGACAGAAGCATGTGTGTTGCACGTCAAGCCTGTAAAGTCATTGCACATCCTGCTTTTAACAATATTTTGGACATTGTGCCACACAAGCCAGCCTGAATTAGCCTTATGAATTATGAAAGATGCCCAATTACAACAACCACCACAGCAAACAGAAATCCGACTACTACAACTGAGGTGCTTACAACAGTGTGAACAGAGTGAGAACCAAGTGAGGTTATAAAAGAAACTTCCAAGTGAATTCAATCCAATGATGAACTTATAATTGTGAGGTTTGGAAGGGGTGTAATTTAATTATTTTATTTGCTAATAAAATAGATTACTGGTACAGAAATAAGAATCAAGAAGTGAGGTACTGCTGAAAAGACTCTGGTATGTGCATGGTGAGGAAAGGGCTGAGGTGGGTTGAACTAATATCCACCATTGATAGATACTGGCAGGATAACTGAAATAGTTTGTAATTGAGAGAACACAATTCAGAAATCTGTGGCGCTTCCGTGGAG
This sequence comes from Peromyscus attwateri, assembly GCA_902168425.1. Lineage (NCBI taxonomy): Eukaryota > Metazoa > Chordata > Mammalia > Rodentia > Cricetidae > Peromyscus > Peromyscus attwateri. The sequence goes on from CABHPP010143805.1 coordinate 29,153, forward strand.
ACATGTGTGCAATGGTGAAATGTCAGTTCTATTCTTTCTGCTGCTTTTGTCATGATACCACAAGAAAAGGAATTAACTTTCTGGCTTCTGGAGCATGGAACTACCAAAATTTTAGGACCAGGATGTAGAAGGCCCCCGATTTCCAGCTGCTAGATGTTTGCTCATGGTCCTGGTACCTAAAGGCTCAACATTAAGTAGCAAATATCTCCTAAAAGGGAAATCACTCCAAAATGAGGAACAGTCAGTAAAGAAGTTTTCAGTTTGTCAACAGATTTTAGGGGACTCTACAAAGGATGATCTAGGGTGAGGGGAGTCATTCTTATAATCTGTCTTATTTGTCTACAGAAGATTCTTAATATTGGTCAAATTCAGAGATGAAAGACCAAAGTGAGCAAGTTCTAGTCAATCCTGTGGTGAGAGCTTTTAAATTGGGGTCTTTATACCTTTTCAATAAACTGAAATTTTCTCTCTGTCTTCATGGTCTTATTACAAAACAATTTACATATATTACTTTTGTGTTAAAAAATGGTTGAGCCTTGGTTGTATAATTCAGGTCTCACTGTTGATAATAAAAATTTTCATTTCAAATCAATTTAGAAATACTTTAAACTTTTTATATAATGCAAATAATTTGTTTAATTAATACATTAATTTGAAGGAAATAGGTATATATCTAATATTATCATACAACAATGATCAGGAAAAACTATATGCTTTCATCATATTGTCTAGTTTATTTCTTTGAGTTTTCTTCTCTTAACCAACTTATACATTAAATACATTCCAGATATTTTATGAACTTGATACATTGTGAGTGACTTTTTATTTTTATTACATGCTAGCTAACACATGGTGTTCACCACCCAGTTAACATACATTCATTTTTTTCAGAAAAGAAATATTGAATTTTATAATTAGACCTGCTATTAGTGAAAATTGGTCAACAGTTTATTGATTCCCTTGAATTTTCAGAGAATCTAGCTGACAATAACAATGCAAAAATTTCCATCTTTCACTCTGCTTTTAATGAAATCCTATGGGGTCCATATTTCACTGTATGCTTTGTTTTTTCTTGTTGCTATAGCTACAATATTCACTCTGTTCAAATCAGTAATAATGAGAATGGTTGCTTCTGTTGGTTACTGCAAAGTAATGGGATCAATTTGGCTTTTCACTATTAAGTATACCTCTTCCAGCAGCCTCTGATACGTAATTTTTACCAGTTTTCAAGAAATATCCTTTATGATTGGATTCCTATAGATATTATCATAAATTAACTAGGAATGTTTAGAAGCTTTTGTTTCTCCATTAATTTATAGCACACCTTTTCTATTCATTTAAATCACCTATCCTTTTGTACATATTTTAAAACAGTGAATACTTTCTGGTTCATTTACTTGGCTTTGGCTTACATAACAAAAATCACAGACTATGTAGTTTAAACAAAAGATATTTTTCCCTGAATTTCTGATTCTGCTGAATCTCTGCAATGAAGATGCCAACAATTAAACTCTCTAATAGAGAATTTCCTCCTGATTACATAAAGCCTCCTCTATACATGGGCAATGGAGAGTTCTTTCTTAACCTTACGATTTCATTGGCTTAACCCTTGCAATTTTATTTTGAAGTAACTGCTTCACTGCAGCTCACTGGTGGTTTAGGGTTGAAGCTATGAAGTTGAACCATAGAGAGCCATTTGATCTCTGGTGTCGTGTAATATTTTGTTTGTGTTCTGGCAAATAAAGCTTGCCTGGAGATCAGAGGGCAGAGCTAGCTAGTAGTTAATCATACAAGGTTGGTATTGGTGGCTTACACCTTTAATTCCAACTCATGGGAGGCAGAGACAGTAAGTGATAAGCCAGGGCAGAGACCAAATCTAAGCCCTTTCAGTTGAAGGAACCTGAGAGGTAAGAAGTCACTGGTGGCTGCTCCTCTGCTTCTCTGACATTTCAGGTTATTACCCTGATATCTGACTCCTGGTTTTTATTCATAAGATTAATTACTTTCATGCTTCAGTCTGGGTTTATATGCTGGATTATCATATCCTCGTGTCTGTGTTACCATACAATATCCCTAGAAACAATTCTTTTCTTAAACACACTTAGATAGACATGTTTTCTTTACATATAGCAATCCAGGCTGTAGTTTGTCTGTTGTCAGATAGTGCATACTTCTCCCTCCATTGTTTTAAGCCTACAGATGTCTTGACACTTAAAGCCATTAGGTTTTAGGGGTGAGGGTAATGGTCTTATTTTAATTATCTGACAAATTCTAGCTTTCATTGCAGTGCATATATTTGTATCAATTATATTTAATGTAACATTATTACAGCTGATATGAATGTACTTGTTTATATTTAGTATGTTACTGATAGGTTAGGTGTATAAACCTTATAGGTTATAGAAACCACTTATTTTTCAAATGTCCCATCTGTACATTTGATTTTTTTCTCTATCTTTGAATTCTTGCTGACTAAATTTATTTCTATTTTTATTTATTGTATTTTGTATTTTTTTAGTTATAAGTAATTTTATGGTTTAATTTTTGATTCATGTTACAGATCTCTGGGTTAACAAATGATAGAATATGATTTAATATCATGAAAAATATTGTCATCAACTTTGAATGATAGACTTCATTTTTTTCTCCATAATCTTTTTGTTATATTTACCTTTTTGTTTCTACCTTGATAAGCCATCACATTATATTAATTCTATGCTTGCATTAATCATTTAAGATACCTTAACCAAGACATAACTGACATATACTAAACTGTACATGTTTACAATGTTTCAACTACAGGTTTAGAAAGAAGCCAGCATCATGGTGATAACAATAAACCACCTGCATTCCTGTGTAATAACCTTTCTCACACTCTTCTCGGCTTCTCCTACCAAGATAATCACATTTTAGTGTTTGGACAGTGTTGATTACTATTTATCCTCCTGAGTTTTCCACAGATGAATTCAGGAGCATGTACTTTTTATTCAGCCTATTGCTTTCAAAATAATTACTTTGAAATTATACATTTTAACATGCATTAGAAGTTCATTTTTTTTCTCTGGTAATATTCCCGAGCTTATCAATTAATCTGTTAAAAACTAATGATTTCCAGGCCAATGAGATGGTTCCTCAGCCTGAGAAGCTGAATTCAATCCCCAGAACTTGCAAGGTAATAGATGATAACCAAATCTAGTTTTCCTCTGACTTACATGCATATCAACACCCATGGGCATGTGGTCATGACACACACACACACACACACACACACACCCCAAATAAATAAATGGTATTTTAAAAACCAGATTATTGGCAATTTCCAGCAAAAATAACATACTGCAATGTTTACATGCATGCTATTTCTATTTGATATAATTTTGAGTTACCCAACATTAGTAATGAAAATGCAAATAAAATTATAATTAGAAATGAATAATTGTTATCTATATTTGTAGATTAAACAAAACCCTGTAATGTTCAACTTGAAATGTATACTCATGCGCAAATATAAAGATACAAAGTTATCAATTATCAATTGTCACTAGCTTTTATTATGTATAAGATAGAGCAGATAATTTTTAGATATAATGGAAGAATACATAAAAATATTCTCTTAAAATTTATTTATTTATTATCTTAGAAATGCATTTTTTAAAACATTGATTTTTAAGTTTGACAAGATTTATAAAATTTTCTCTTAAAAAAAAAAACAGAAACATCTGAGACATGATTTTAGTGGACTACCATAGTATGTTTCTGGATAAAAATATGAAATTGATATGTGGGCTTTTGTTTTATTTTGTTTTGTTTTGGCATTTTTGTCTTTGTAGTTGTATTTTTTTTTATTCTCTTACTTTTTGAGGGCCCACTACTCATCTCCCAAATAAATGCTCAGCCTAAACTTGGCTTGTTTCTAGCCAGCAGTTCTTTTTTTAAAAATTTTTTTTATAATTAAAAAATATTTTACATATCAGCCACGGATTCCCCTGTCCTCCCTCCTCCCACTCCCCAGCCTTCCTCCCCAATCCACCCCCCATTCCCACCTCCTCCAAGGCGAGGTCTCCTGTGGTGATATTTTGTTCCCCAAAATATTGTGCACCCTAATAAACTTATCTGGGGTCAGAGAACAGAACAGCTACTAGATACAGAGGCCAGAAAATGGTGGCACACACACCTTTAATCCTAGCATTCCTAAGGCAGAGATCTGTCCAGATCTCTGTGAGTTTAAAGCCACACTGGAAACAGCCAGGCATGGTGATTCATGCCTTTAATCCCAGGAAGTGATGGCAGAAATCAGAAAGGTATATAAGGCATGAGGACCAGGAACTAGAGCTGGTTAAGCTTTTAGGCTTTTAGGAGCAGTTCAGCTGAGATCTATTTGGATGAGGACACAGAAGCTTCCAGTCTGAGGAAACAGGATCAGCTGAAGAATTGGCAAGGTGAGGAAGCTGTGGCTTGTTCTGCTTCTCTGATCTTCCCGCATTTACCCCAATATGTGGCTCTGGGTTTGTTTTTATTAATAAGAACATTTAAGATTCGTGCTACAGTCTCCCCTGGGGAGTCAGCCCAGCCTGGTAGATTCAGTTGAGGCAAGTCCAGTCCTCTCTTCCCTACACCAAGGCTGAGCAAAGTGTCTCAGCATAGTCCCTAGGTACCAAAAAGCCAGCTCACACACCAAGGATAGATCCCGGTTCCACTGCCTGGGCTGGAGAGATGGCTCAGCCGTTAAGGGCTAGGCTCACAACCAAAAATATTAGCCAGAAGTTCTTAACTTAAATTATCCCATCTACCTTTTGCCTCTGAGGTTTTACCCTTCTCTAGTCTACACACCTTTCTTCCCTTCTTATGTCATGGCTGGCTATGTTACTGGATGGCTGGCCCCTGGTGTCCTTCTTCTTCCTCCTTCTCTCGCTCCTCCCTCTTCTTGGTCTTCTTCTGAGCCTAGATTTCTCCTCCTATTTATTCTCTCTGCCAGGCAACTTCATCTATCCTTTCCCCTGCCTAGATATTGGCCATTCAGCTCTTTATTAGAACAATCAGGTGTTCTAAGCAGGCACAGTAGTAACACAGCTTTACAGAGTTAAACAAATGCAACGTAAAAGAATGCAGCACACCTTTGCACCATTTAACACATATTCCACAGAAGATACAAATGTAGCACATCCTAAACTAATATTCCACAACTAATATTCCACAACATGTCTTACTGGAATTTTTCATTTTATTTTATTTTATTTTATTTTGTGTGGGTTGGGTTTTTTTTTTTTTTTTTGAGAGGGAAAAAACATGAAGATAGATGAGTAAGAAATTGGGTTGGGAAACAAGATTAAATGTATTGTATACATTTAAATAATAATATATATATTTTATTTCATATATTAAGTTATGATATATTCTCTCTATATAAACATTCAATCATACTGAGATTGTATTAGATGATTGTATTAGAAATTAGAAAGAGGTTCTAATATGTAATGGAGGTAATTATTGCATAAACTTGTGATAAAAAGGACAAATGAAGGCTGTGTGGTTTATACAGGTTAAGGATGCACCTTTAATACCAGCTCATGTAGTATGGCATAGGTCTATGCACAGACAAATCTAAACTTGGGCACATAGGAAATTTCCTGTTAAATGAATTATATCAAAGGATGGACACAGTTTAATTTTTTAAAAATTAAAGAAGATCATCTCAGATGAAACAAAAAATCCACATATTAAGTTTAAATACATTTATAAGAAAATAATTAAAATTAAGATAATGAAGTGAGAGGCCCTACATTAGGGCCAGCTGTAATGTTTCTGAGTTGGGATCTTAAATGTAAAAATACACAGCCCCAATCATTCAGTAATTAGTTTGAGTCTTTTACTTGTTTCTAGCAAATTCCTTACAAGCCATGATGACATTACAAATCAGACAATTTCTTCTAATAGAAATAAAATGATTTTAAATAATATTAATACATTTTAATCTGTGTGGAATATTCACTAATACAGATACCGTTAGCCATTTTTAAATTAACTAGTCTTTGTTTTATTATGTTTTGTGCTAATGCTAATGATTCAACATAGAATTATCATAGCTTCAGAATCTCTAATACCAGAACATTTCGCTCACTGTCCTTGGGAAAGAAGCCTAGAATTCTGTCTCCCAGCTGAGTTGGGCGGTAGTCCCTGGCAAGTGACTCTGTAAGTAACAGCTGGTCCTGGGTTTTAATTAGTGGCCTTATTTAGGTTTCCCAACATTCTTTCTCCAAATACAGACTAAGCAGAGAAGTGAGCATTTATTTAGATAACTATTATCATGAAAACAGTGCTGAATATCTCACACTGAACTAGAATTGGGGGGTAGATTAAATATATCACACTGGATAAAATTTTTCTTAAAATGAATGATTACCACTTTAATCTTCTATTCCACTTTGTAGTTTGAGTATTAAAATGTACAAGCAATTTCAACTAGCATAGAATCTAGTATTATCTTCTTCAGAGACAAACATTTTTTTTTAAATATGAAGGGGCAAATGGATATCATTACTCAATAACAATAGGATTATTATTTGCGTGAAATTATCTATTGTGATATTTACAGTTTGTCATGCTTTGATAGAGTCCAAAGTTGTATTTTTTGGGCTTATTTGATGGTTGTAAGGTTTTGTGCAAATTTAACTAATTTAGAATAATAAGACTGTTCATCATGTACAACTGAAAGTTAAAAGTTCTTTTAAAATCAAGATGCACAAGAGACCTATTATTTCACTTTATTATTGTTATTATGTTAAGCCTAATTACAGCTAATCTTGCTGGCAGTATTCTATTCTCAACACAGTTTTTCAGGGGCTTATGACTCAACATTTTCATGCTCACCAGAACAAACAGTACTCAAGATCACCAGCCTGTGTTTATTTTGTTTCTTCAAAATTTAAATGAGTTAACTTATTTTTTTAACACAAACAGCTTAAAGTTTAAGTGATACATAAAATTACTACATATTTTTAAAGTCATATTTGATTGTTAAAATAAAGCAAGTTATTTTAAAGTATGAGTATTTTCTCATTTAAATTCAGCCCTCATGGCAATTCTATGTAATTACATTTTAAAGGATCATAATTGCTATTATTATTAATAGTAATTCTAAAAATACTACTTTGCACACACTATACTCCTATTATTGTGTGTTTTAAAGGCTATTAGGTATAATAGAAGAATTGCTACTGAATAGAAATACTTTAGGTTTTACAAAAAGCTAATGAAAAACATAAAATAGCTTGTAATTTTATATATTTAAATATTTCTCAACAATCTGTAAAAGTTAAACATATTTATATAAATATATTATATATTAACAATATATAATATTGATATTATCTATTTTTTCAAGTCATATTTTCTACTGGCATAAAAATGTCTCATTTGTGGGTCCAATATTCCTATATGTTATAAATTGAGTATGTAGCAGGGTCCCACCATGTAGCCCTGGCTGTCCAAGAACTAATATGTAAACTAGATTGGCTTCAAACTCACAGAGATCCACCTGCCTCCACCTCCTGAGTTTGACCTTCATCATTTTAACATAGAATGTGAAACATAGCACCAGAATGAGATGAGCCTGCAGAACAATAATGACTTCATAGCAATATGTGTGTTCACCTTTTCTCACAAAATTATTAACACATATAATAATCTTTTGAATGTCTGACCAAAATGTTAACAAGGAAAGAAAAGACACTAGTTTCTCATACAAAAAAAAAATGCCAAGTTACATTATTATAGATACAACAGACAGCAAATGACAATAAGAAAACAATTACCAACTTAACATTAGACGAAGTATTTTAAATGATTCAAAACCTTCAAAACTGGTGATAAATACGTTTACATAATAGGAAATAGAACATTGGAGAGCCTACTTAAGACATAGTTGATCATTTCAAGGGCTCCTCCAAAAGAAATCCCCTAACTTTGATTGTTTCTTAGATAATTCTAAGCATTTAAACATGAATTACATGTTTAAATTACAAAGAAAATAAAACACCCTACCAAACAAGAACTTGAGGGGACTTCACTATAATGAAAAAGAATTTCTACAGATCAGTATAGGTAACTTATTTAATAGTGATTATTGAACGATTTCTCACTAATGAAAAAAGAACTAGTTGTTGTGGTTTAAATATGAAAAGTTACCATCAGTCCACATATATGAATGCTTTGTCCTGAGTTTGTGGTGCTGTTTGGGAAAATTATGAAACCTTAAGAAGGCTGAGCCTTGTTGAAGGAAATATGTAGTAGGGAGTTGGCTTTGAAGTTCTATGGCACAACACCACATGCAGCTCTGTTTTCCTGTATGCAAACTCTGGTTGTCTGAAATATGATCAGCTAGCTTCCTGTTTCTGCTACCCTGCCTTCTGTGTGATGCCGTGTCTTCTCTACCATGACAGATCTTCTCCCTCTAGAACTGTAAGCTAAAGCAAACCCCTTCTCCTCTATGTTGCCTTTTATTCAGGATGTTTTAACACTGAATCAAAAGGAAATCAGAACTTTATTCTTCCATAAAATATAAAAAGAAGTTAATATAGCTTAACTAATTCTATGTAGTCAACATCAATTTGGCTTCTAAACTAGACAACAAAATGTAAAAAAAAAAAAATATATATATATATATATATATATACACACACAAAGAGGGAGATGCTCAAACATACAGATTAATATTCTTCATGAATATAGATGCAAAATATTTGTTTATGGTATTAGCAAGTAAAACACATCTACATATAACAAGAGTTATAAATAAGATGACTAAATGGTATTTTCTTCAAGTGTGTAATATCAGTTGTCTAGTCACAAAGAGTACATTTAGACCATCAATTCAAATATCTGAAAGCAGAGAAGCCTTATGATCTCATAACTTCTTTTTTCAATTTGACAATGCATCATGATTACAAAGAAAATCAAAACACCCTACCAAACAAGAACTTGAGGAGACTTCACTATGATGAAAAAGAATTTCTATAGATCAGTATAGGTAACTTATTTAACAGTGATTATTGAATGATTTCTAACTAATCAAAAAAATTAGGTAAGAAAAAGAAGTAAAAACTGCATAGTTTGAAAAGAACAAAAAATACATTTTAATATATCATGATTGCATATGAAAATCCAAGTGAATCTGCAAAACAAACTTTTAATTTGTTTGTATTTTATTTATTTTTGTTTAATTTGCAGCAGTGTTTGCCTGAATGCTATGTTCACCATATGGATCCAGTGCCCACAGAGACCAGAAGAGAGTGTTGGATCCCCTGAGTCAGGAGTCACAGATGGTTGTGAGCCACCAGGAGGGTGATGGGAATGCACACCGGCCCCTGGAAGATACTCTGTATGTGTATCCACTCATCAATCTCTGCAGCCCCAACAAAACAAACTTACAACTAATAAGTAAATGTAGTAACGTGATATGATAAAGGAGGAGTATGCAGCAGTCTTAGTTTAGGTACCATCTATTATGGTGATATTTTATTTGTGCTGAAATGTGATATTTTATTTGTATGTTAACAAATAGTTTGCCTGGAGATCAGAAGTCAAGCAGTGGTAGCACACACCCTTAATCTGATCACATGGCAGGCAGAGTCTCTGTGTGTTCAAGGACATTGCCAAGCATCACCGGTGACACACTCCTATAATCCCAGTACCAACCATAGAGACCTGGAGGTCTGTATAGACAGGCAGTGGCGAGGAAGTGATGTGGCTGGGTTTAGAGCCAAAGAGAAGGCAGAACAGGAAGGCAATAAAGGTGCAGATTAGACAGGAAGAGGCTCTCTTGGGAAGCTACTCCGACATGGTGAGCTAAGGTCAGTTGGCGGCTATTGCTCTGATTACGGCTTGCACCCCTGTATTTGGCTCTGTGTTTCTTATTTAATAAGACTGTTTAGAAATTCGTCTACAATCTGTTAACACATAGGCACCAGAATAAAGAATGCAGTGACAGAGTCACCAAAAAGTTTCAGTACTTAGGTTTAAGTCTTTTAAAATATTTTGTAATATACTTAAGTCTTTTAAAATTTATTTGGATTTGGTAAATGTTCAAACAGCAATGAAACAAATCAAATTAAGTCTAATTTAATGAAGGACACACCTTGTTCATGAGTGGAAGATTCATTCTAGTTAAGGTTTGACAAAATTCTTATCCCGACAAGATTGCTTAGAGTAAGATAATAAAAACCAAGTTCATAGGAACTCTTGAACTTTAGAACAACAGCTGTGGAACCTCCAGGGGACCAGACTAAGCCCTCTACATACAGGAGACAGTTGTGTAGTTCGGTCTGTTTGAGGGGCCCCTGGCAATGTGATCAGTATCCATCCATGGTGCATGAGCTGACTTTCTGGATCCCATTACCTATGGTCGGACACCTTGCTCACCCTTGATGCAGGGGGGAGGGGCTTGGTCTTGCTGCAATTGAATGTTCCAGGTTTTGCTGTTCCTCCATGGGAAGACTTACCCATTTGGAGAAGGGGATGGAGGATGGGCCGGGGCAAATGGGGGGAACAGGAGAAGGGATGAGAGGAGGAATCTGTGGTTGGTATGTAAAATGAATAAAAAATTAAATTAAAAAAAAGAGGACAGGGACAAGAAAAGAAACAAATTGCTAAAAATATTTTTAAAGTAATATAATTTGGGATGAACCACTCCATCCATTTGAGCCATGAGCAGTGACACACACCTGTAATCCCAGTACTTGGGATGCAGAAGCAGGCAGATCTCTGTGAGGTCGGAGCTAGCCCATTCTACATAGGGATTCCAGTCTAGTCTGAAGTACATAATAAGATTATCTCTCAAGCATGACAAAAAAAAAAAAAAAAAAAGAAGAAGAAGCCCAACGCTACTAGTTTGACTATACGTGCACAGGAACAGAGAATGTCCTGTGAGCAGGGAACTATGCAAAATTACTTAATAGAACAAAGAACCCTGGAACACTTGTGGATGTATGGATGCACGTACAACCTCACTTTTTGTGACATTGTGCTAAAGCAATTCAATAAAGGAACAAAAGTCTTCTCAACAGATAAAATTTGGACAATTTGCTCTATCCACAGGCAGAAAAAAATGACTTAACATGTCTTGTTTAAAAATTAATTAATTCATCTGGTCCCATATTTAAATTTAGATTATGAAGAAAACAAGGAAACAAAAAAAATATTTAAAAGACCAAATAGTAGAAAAATTCAATACCTTGGTAAAGATATGACTCAAAAGCTTGATCATAACAGATAGTAATAGGTAAACTATTAGATAGACTATTCCAAAACAGTACTTTTGTTTTTCCATCAAAAATCCTCTTCTAAAAAATGAACAGATAAGATATATCTTGGGACAAAATATTGACAAGGCACATTAGTGATGGTAGGAATCATTCTAGAACATATAAAAAAATAAAAACTCACAACTCAGCATTGCAAAGAGCAAACATACAGCATTACCACCACCAGAAACTAATTTGGAAATGGTAAAAAGGTATTAAGGTATCATTTCATTGGATAAATGAAATACACAATACATTGATAATGTTTCAATTTCATTATCTGTGAATAAAATAAAAATTAAAATCGTGGTCTAATATTTTTAGCTTATACTAAAGCAGCTAAATATTTTAATAACATTTATTTGTATCTCACACAGAGAAACACTAGATCATAGGCATTTCTACTGGTATTTAATAAATATTTGAAATTTCTTCAAAACATATTAGAATCTTCTAAAAACGTAATTGTAACTAACCTACAGTCCCAGCACTTAGGATCTGGAGGCAATAGGTTGGATCCCAAGTTTAAGCCAGTAAGATCCTGTCTCAAAACAATTAATAAATTAATTTCAAATGAGTCTACATATACATTTTTCATATGATCCTCCACATCAGCGGTTCTCAGCATATGGATAATGACCCCTTGGTGTGTCAAACAACCTTTCACAGGGGTTGCCTAAGACCATCAAAAGACACAGATATTTACATTACAATTCATAACAATAGCAAAAATACAGTTATAAAGGACTAAAGAAATAGTTTTATGGTTGGGGGTCACCACAACATGAGGCACTGTATTAAAAGGTTGCAGCATTAGGAAGGTCGAGAAGCACTGATCTTTATGCTCCTTTAGACATTAATGGTCTTAATTTCAAAGACCTAGAAACCTGTATATCTTTGAAACAATTTTGTCTGAAATAGACAAAAGTGGAAACAACCAAAATGACTCTGAGTAGATCAAAGGTTAAAAGCAACTGTAGTATGTCTCTGTATCCCACCTGGAAGAATAATCATCAATTAAAAAAGTCATGAACTTTTGTTACCTATAATAACTTGCTGGAATGTATTCTGACTAAAACAGGTATCAGCAGAAGCAGGTCATCGTATATTTTTCCATTTATATAGATTTCTGAAATGGAAAATTTATGAAGAAGGAAATATACTAGACCTCCCTAGTGATTAGGAAAAATAGAGTGACGTAGGAATGATCATAAAAGAATGCTACAGGGGAAACTTTATGGAATGAGTTAATTCCATGTGTAGATTATAATTTTGATTTTACATATTTATTCACATGATAAATGACACAGATTAAATTTGTACTACACCAATATTAAGTTTCTGATTTTAATAGTGCATTAAAATAGAGAAGATATGGCCATTCAGAGAAACAAAGTGAAAAATACAAAGGGCTTTTATTTACAACACTTATAAATTAATAGTTAAAATAAATGTTACTTTTATAAAGATACAGTAATCCTGAGAATACCTTGCAACTTGAAATGCAATCCTGGTTCATAAATTTTCATTGGATGAAAAATTGAATGTGATAACAAAAAATCCTGCTGTTATTGAAAAATGTCAGTTGATTGCAATTTATATGGTTATTAAAATTAAAGGTGAATTTTTTTGTAGGTTTAAACTGATCATAATCAGAATGATGCATATACATTCTCCATTTGAAATTCAAATATTAGGCTGTAGATATCGGTCAGCAGATAAAACCACTGACTGTTCATTTAGTGAAGTTGATGTTCAATTTTCAGCAATGGTGCTTTACAACTCCAGTCCCATAGGATCAAATACCCTCTTCTGGCTCTCTCGGTAACAGGTGTTATGTGACACACGGATATACATGCAGAAAAAATAGCCAACACGTAACATAAATAAAACTTTTAAAAATAAAATCACTTTGAAAACAACTTATCAAATATTTAAGGATTGCATATTAATATGAAGTCTAAATGGTTAAGATTAAATATTAAGTTTAAACCAGTCACAGAGCTATACAATGCCAAATATTCAGCCAAGGATTAAACAGCATCACACACTCAAAACAACACAGATGCTGTGCTAAAAATGCAACAACCTCATAAAGTGGAATGATTTCTAATGTCTGAGAAAGCACATGCAAATAGAAGCCTTTCAACATCGCCACTCATTGTGTGACAGCTGTTCTAACCAGAATGCTATATAAAACCTTTAGTTAAATTTATCTATGCTCTGTTTTCTGTTTTGTTTTTTTTCCCCCTTAGGAAATGGATGTCAAATGTCTGTAATGCTAATAACTCTCTCAGTAAATTAATAGTAACACTTTGCCTCACTGAAATGGAAAACCTGTGGGATCTTGTGAAGTCTGAAACTATTATGTACATTACTGCACAAGGTCTCAGGCCTTCTGAACATCATCTGTCTATCCTTTCTCTTGGTCATTATTACAAAAGGCTTCACATGTGGCGGCATTCTGTCTTATGTTTTGCTAGCTTAGTGCTTCAAGTTCACATAAATGCAAGCTAGTCTGAGGCTGATTCCTTCTTCCTACTGACTTCCTCTATCTTCTAGCTAGATACAAAGGACTCTGGGATAGGAAAGGTTAGCAGGGCGACGCAATGGAAGAGAATGAGTTTATTAACTCACATTGCCATTTACTCTTCATTCTATTACATTGATAAACCTCATTGACTGGTAGGTTTTTTTTTTTTTGTAAAATGTTTGTACCTGTTCAACATGACTTTTATTGACAATTTGTACATCTCACATACAATTCTTTTTTTCCTTCCCCCCTCTCACATACAATTCTTAGAGTACTTTCACAACTATACTCTCTAAAACCTATGTTATGCTAGCTAATGTTTATTCTCTCATAGCACTAGAATATGAAAAGTTTCTTATGACTTTGAGTTACTAATGATACTATAATCTTGACCGTGTTTTGGAAAAGATGTTAACATCAGAATGAGTTATCACTTCATCTTGCTCATTTTGTGATATAGATTTTTCTTGTTAGTATTTCATGGAGAGATTTACACTTATGGATTTATGTTAGGTGTGGCCACCCAATATGTCTTCCTATCTTTCATTGGGTCCAGGCTGAGTCATTGTCTCTATCTTTTCCAGTAACATATCAGTAATTTATGTTTCTATAACTTCATTAATTTTTATTTTCTTCTTGTTTTTTTGGAAATTAAAATATAAGTACATAATTTTTCTCTTCACTTTCTTCCTACCAAACTTTCCCATATGCCGTTCCTTGCTCTGTCTCAAATCCATGCTTCTTTTCCCATTATTAATAGTGACCCCTGTCTACTGACTATACTTCTAGCATTCTCATCTTAAAAATTGGTGTTTACTCTTTTTCACTTCTAATACTAGAACATTCAACATGGTTTCTACTATGTTCTAAACCCTTTAATTCATTTCCTATAAACAAACAAACAACAACAACAACAACAAAAACCAATTCCATTTTCAGGAATTGATCTTTCTGTTTGGATATAAACTTGGTCCACCTTTGGTTTAGTGATGATGAAAAATCTGACTTCATTAAGACCTAATTTATGATAAATATGAATATATTTTATTTAACTATAAGTTGACTTAATTATATAAATAGTAAGTTAACATATTAAGTACATATACATGATTTTATATTCTCTTTGTTGTTATTCTTATTCTTTCTTGTTTTTGTTTTTTTTTGAAACTTTCTTTGTGTGTAGCTCTGGCTATCCTGAAACTTGCCTCTGTAGACCAGGTTGGCTTGGAACTCACAGAGATCCACCTGCTTCTGCCTGCTGAGTGCTGGAAATGAATTTGTATTTTCAAATATAGATATATATTAATTGTCATTATAAAAATAAAATTAAATACATTTATTCATTAGAATAATAAGCAATTAAGGAAATTACTGTTAAATAACTATAACATAAAACTTGATTTTTCTTCCCTAGACTGAAATGAAAACTTCATTTGAAAGTTGTGCTCAGGCTGACGAGAGGGCTCAGAGGTTAAAAACACTGGCTGTTCTTCCAGAAGTCCTGAGTTCAATTCCCAGCAACCACATGGTGGCTCACAGCTATCTGTAATGAGATCTGGCTCCCTCTTCTGGCCTGCAGGGATATAGGCAAATAGAACACTGTATACATAATAAATAAATAAGTAAGTAAGTAAGTAAATAAATAAATAAATAAATAAATAAATAAATAAATCTTTTTTTTAAAAAAGAAAGTTGTGCTCATGAGGTCTGATAGATTGTTTAGTTGATGCTATGGATTTCCTTAATGATAGTTTTTCAATTGCAGCACACATTAGTGATTTGTAGAGAAGACCATGCTATAAAATACTGGTTACTAAAAAATAAAAAAAACAAAAATAAAATCCTTGTTTGAAAGAACAAGGTCACATCAATGAGCCTGGTGCTGTTGGGGATCTTAGGAGTTGTACTGCTAATGGGAAGGTGGCTCACTGTTCCTCTTGTACTTAAACTCACTGATACCATTGGGAACAGCTTACTGGTTCCCTAGAGACCCTCAGTGTACTCTTTGACAGCTACTTAAGAGTAGAGGCAATCAATGGCTGCCAGTTATCTTCAGAGGAAATATAGAGCACTGACTCATTAAGATGTATTCAATCTGATTAAAGTAAAAGAGAATTTGTACATATTTCTCTTTAGCTCTGCATAGAGGTTGAAATGGTAAGAAAAACTTATGTCTAAATAGGGTAAAGCTAATGTAACTATTTGTCCTATTAATAAAATAAGACACATTAAGCAGACCAATAAAGACAATTTTAACTGACCATGTGAAGAAAATGTCATATCTTAAAACATAGCATTTAAGCCAGAAGAGTTCTTATTAGATCATTGACATCAATTTTAATAGACTACTCTGAGAAATTCTAAATTTATCCTGATATGTAAAAATAAAACAAAATCAGTTATTATCAATGATTATATTAGTAGTATTTTTGAGTATTTCAATCCCTTGTTTTTTCCTACCTCTTTATTCTGTAAATACACAGAACACTCACTGAATACCAAATATTCTTTTAAATATGAAAAGATTACATAGGATCCACATAAAAACAAAAAGCCAGAATATTTTCTTCATTAAAAATATTTACATTGAGCCAGGCAGTGGTGGTACATGCCTTTAATCCTAGCACTCCAAAGGCAGAGCCAGGTGGATCTTTGTGAGTTTGAGGTCAGATTGGTCTACAGAGCGAGATCCAGGACAGGCACCAAAACAACACAGAGAAACTCTGTCTCGAGAAAAAAAAAATTGTGATGTTCACTTCCAGTGATTTTGGATTCACATTGACAGATGGCACTTGAACAACTTGATCATTGCAGGGGAAAAGACTGTACAATAATTTTCAGGAATTTGGCAATAAGAAGAGTAGAGGTATAATAATCAAGAAGAAAGGTAAATGCTACAATAATGATGATTTGTCAGATTTCTGACTACAAATTGTCAAGCTGTAATATTTTAACAGAGGTCTTTGTTGAGTTAGAGATAAAGTAGCTGAGTATTAATCTTGAGACCATGATGAAAAAATAATAATATATTTAAGTTCAGAGAGAAAGGAGAAAAGAAGAATGCATACATACCAATCAATTAAATCTTCATAGCGGTAGAGCTAGTTTTAATTATCAGCTTGATACAATCTAGGCTCACTTGGGAAGAGAGTCTCAGTAAGGTACAATCTAGATAAGGTTGGCCAGTGAACATGTGGAGGATTATGTTAATTTGAGGTGAAAAGACCTGGGCTACTGTGGGTGGCACAGTTCCTTGCACAAGAGATCTCAGGTCATTTAAGATTGGAGAAAGTTGCATTTGGGGGGACAGTATGGAAACCTAGTGTCCTCCTTGGTAGACTGTGACCTGGAATTGGGAGCCAAATAAACTCATGTTCCCCTAAGTTGCTTTTGTCAGAGTATTTTATCAGGGCAGCAGGAAAAAGCTAAGACACACAGTGACAAGAAACATTAACATTGTCATCAGTAAGAATTTAAGAAACAAAAAAAAGACTTGCAATAAAAGACCCACTACAGCACACAGCACCCCAAATCCTGTGAAAATTAAGGTTTCCTTGATTTCATGATTCATTTCTAACTAGATACACATTGAAGACAAACAACAGGAATTGAAATAGCATGGACTTAAGACGCTAATATTTATTTATTAGAAATATTTATTAACTGTAGCAAAAAATTCTAATTAGTGAGTTGTTACTTTCCAAAAGGATTATTCAAAAAGCCTTAAATATAGACAGATAAAACTATTCTTTACCTAAGTTTTCCCTAACCTCATCCTAGTGAAAAACAAAACTAAGTCGCTAAAGAATCAAACTTACTACAAGAAATTTAATTATATGTAGAAAAATGAAGAACCACTTGTGAGGGGTTGTAACACAGTTGAGGAAGGCAGGCTGGATTGCATTTCCTTAGGTTTTGGCTCACAAGTGCAATATTCCTAAGATGATGAGGAACTTCTTAAGTCGATGCTATTCAATGTGTACCTCGTTAGAAATGAATCAAGAAATCAAGGAAACCTTAACTTTACAGGATTGGGGTGCAAGTGTTCTTTTTAATTCTGACTAATGTTTCTTGTTGCTGTGTTTCATATATATATACATATATATATGTATATATATATATGGCAGTTTTATTTCTCTCATGAAATTTTTATTGATACATTCTTACACACACACACACAAACACTCACATGCACATACACATTAGAATGGATCAGGTGCCAAAAAATCACTTAAGAAATCCCAAATCATGTTTCAAAGAGAAAGTAAACATTGAGATGATGAACACTGAAGAACTGGTTGAATGTAAAGGAAGGAGTAACTAAACTATAGAATATTTCAAGCAAAGAATTTGACAATAAGGTCTATTCTAAGTTTATAATTCAAGACTGGAACCATAGAGTGCTTAATTGAGAAAAACATAATCAACAGCAGTTCTGTGAAGAAAGGCCAGAAAGTTAGATATTCCTTAGGAATCAGGTCCCTAGGAGTGGCTTTTCCTTATAAATTCAAGAAAAAGACTATTTGATTTATAATTTATTAAATAATTCAAATTATCCATTGAAAAATATAGTGGTCCTAATGAGTAACATAAACTGAAAACGTTAAGACTTCAAAGTTTGTTAATACCAAAACATGTTCTAAAAAATAATTGTATGGCTGGACTCAGTCAATGCATGGCTGTATTGTATAATAGCGTGTATTTATTAACCTTCATAACAGTTTTTTGCTATAATTTTGAATTCGTCCATAGTCCCTACTCAATCTGTGAAAGCAAAACAATGAAGGTAAGAATTTTATTAACATTCATTTTGTAAGAAATTTTTTTACCTTCATGTTTATTTCTTCTAGTGAGAAATAAGTCCTAGCCATTCTGTACTTCTAGTTTGAAGTCGACTCATATCCTACAGAAATGTAAATCCATTACCTTCAAAAATAACACACCATTTCCTTTTTGTCCTTTTACTTTCAATTTCACTAGAGCCAGGTGGTCATGCCATCACAAAAACTGAAATAAAGCAAAGTAAGAAAACAAAACCTCACAGAGTAAGTAAGTAGGTGTGGAAAAGTCATTGGAACCAATTGTCCCCAGGAAATGTTGCTAACCACACAATTGAGTATGTACAGTGAAGGATTAATTTACATATCACATTGATATAATTGTGTGCTCATTGTGACAGGTAAGCCCATTCCATTTGCCAGAATGTTGCCATGCCCTTTTCCCTAGGCATTCTGCTGCTGCCTCTCAATGTCTGTCAGCATCCCTATTAGTGGTAAAGGTCAGCCAGGTTCCTGTTGGGTTCCATGTGAATATCATTTATTAATTTCCTTAGAATAGTAAAACACTGAGCAAGTATTTCAAGAACTTTACTAGTCTTGAGTCCTCAGGAATATTTTGTGTTATAAAGAACAAAATGACTAGCATATATATAATGCTTTATTCAAAACAAATCACATATATTACATAAGCAGATCTCTTGTAGGAAAAACAATCTATGAAACTAAATGTTTTCTTACAAAGTAAATTTTAAGGAATACCAGTAAGAATGATGAGGCTTTCAAATTGCATATTTTCTAGAGTAATATGAATATTTAAAACTCCTCTCATTACATTTTCTTCAGAAGCACCCAGATGTCTAAAAATGCTTTGAAATATAGCAGAGATTTTCTCTAAAACATTCTGCCTTTATGGGAGATTAATTTTCACTAAGTTATAAAAGATGGTCTTCTTGGGGATGTATGCTTCTTCAGATAAGTATTTTTAATACAAATATTTATTTGTACAAAATGGTTAGAGGACAGAATTTTCTAATTAATTCAGAAGTAAGGAATGTTCTAACATTGTTTATACCTTCGAAGGTATAGGCAAGCTGTCTAAAATATTCTAAAAGTTATTTGAATTGATCAGGCTATGTACAACTATCTCAGTTGTAATATTTTAAAGGTCTTTCCAGATTCAGTTACAATATTCCACTAAAGGGAGAGATAATTCTATTACATTTGTTTTCTGATTGGGTTTAGAGTTAATAGAATTCAAGGAAAATATTACTTTCCTAACAGTTAAAAATAAGATTCAGCTTCTGTATGGAAGGCAGAAGCATTAGAAGTTTTGATGCATTTAAGATGATATGTTTTAGTAAACACAATTATTTACACTGTGAAATTAGTTTTGTTCAGAATAATAGAATGGGAGCAGGTTCACAAGGGTGTATCAGTGTCAATATGAACGTAATTTACTGTTCACAACACATCCCAGGAGTCCACAGATGGCCTGAAGAAACAGGCTAGCCCCCTGCCAGTCTCACAAGGCTTCCTGAGATTAGCAGGAAATGCATTTGTCTTCTCAATTAATTCATTTGGCTAAATCAGCATTACTTGTCATTTCAATGCAAGAGTATATATTTAGCAGTCACTTCTTTTATTCACTATTAGTGAAATAAGCTTTTTTCCAGAATTAAAAAAAAAAAGAGTAATGTTTTTTAAAGTGACTGCTTTTCAAATCAGTCTTTTAAAACATAAGCAACTTCAAATGCAAAATGTTTCCTGGAAATAGCAATTCTGTTTAGCAAAAAGTATTTAAATCATGATAAAGGAAAGTAGTTCTACATAGTGAGGACACTCAAGAGGGAGTCTTTGACATGTTTTAAAGTTTCAGATCAATTACTGTCAACACACACACACACATACACACACACACACACACACACACACACAC
>CABHPP010143806.1:0-43697 GCA_902168425.1 Peromyscus attwateri
GTGTGGGTGCCTGGTAGAGAGCTGGTTAGAAGCTCAGTGGTGACTCACAAAAGAAAGGCAATTGTATAGAAAGAAAGGCTGAAAGAGACTTTGAATAACATAGCTCCACTATGAATAACTAGGAGGACTCTCATTATTCTTCACACACACAAAAAGCCAAGTCCCAAGAATTTGAAGGTAGGTAAGTCTCAGGGGACAGAGAGAGGATGAAGTTCCCCTATCTGATATCCAACCTAGTGTGGAAGCTGTGGGTCTCTGGTAGAGAAAAGTTCTGTTAGTTGGCAAACTCACAACAGACTGGAGATCCGCTAAATGAAAAGGCTGAAGGGGGCCACCAGAAAAAGCAAGTAGGACACTTGAGTATGCACCAAGAGGCCAAGACCTTGGGGATCTACTTTCATTATTTAAATTATCTCCCAAGGAATATATGCGTCTTAAGCTTTCTGAAATGTCAGAACTTATTCTTCTGATTTTTTTCCTCATAAAAAGACTTCTAAATATGAAACTCTAAAATGCAGCCCTTAAATTGTTCCATACGAGGGGATGACATGCAAATTTCCATAAAAGTGTAACTCTAAAAACCAAAGATTGAGATACTACAAAATTCTGTAAAATCAGGTAAAGGAGGGTGATTAGGGGACCTAAAGAAAAAGCAGCTAAGAGTTTTGTCTACATCAAGTACTGATCTCAGCAGAATGTTTTCCTTATGTTTTTACTGAAAGATGTTTATGTAATCTGAAGTAAGCAAATAATAAACACTCTGTCTGACAGTGTACACACGTACTGAAACTGCATAAATGAACCCAGTCATGAGTCACTTTATTTTGAATCTGCTGTGGCAGAGGAATAAAGTTTATTATATATAGTTTTAGTCAGGTTAAAATAAATTGCAATTGCCATTTGTAAATCACACACAGATTTGTTCACGTTTTAATATATGAGTAGCTTGCATTGGTCCTAAGTCACAGTAATGGTAAATTCTCCTTTTAAAAAGGCATAGGAGTTGACAAAATAAGCTCCATCAGAGGATATTTCACCAATAACTTGAAGTTGATAGTCTTAGTGTGAATGAGTGATATAATGCAACCTCTACACAAATTTCCTCCAATCCCACTCATTATTTATGCTTAATTTGTATTTTCATTGCTATAAATGTTTGCATTTTATTTTGTATCAAAAAAAGCTTTCTTAAAATCCTATATACTTGAAAGTAATATTGTATCAGTAGACAGTCATTTTTGTTCATGATACGGCATAAGTAAAAAAGAACAGGCATCTCCATAAGTTAATTACAGCTGAATATTTTCAGAAAATGTTAAAAATAAACTATACATGATATTGTCATAATTAAAACAGTCTGACTGCCTAACTTTCTGGCATAAGAAAGTAATAAGATGATATTCTAAGAGACAGCATATAGTGATTCTTAATGTAATTATCTTATTTATATACACATATTTTATTGAAAAACAAAGTTTATACAAATTTAATAATGCCTGAGAGGAAAAAATTGAAATGCTATCTTTAAGTGGTATTATTGTAAGGGATGCCTGTTTCCATGTGAAAATGACTTTTGCCTTTTTTGGGACAGACAGTGCTAGAATGTGAATGATAAGAAAGAGCCAGTACAAACATTTCAAAACTATTTAAGTACAGGAATTATGTTATAGATATATCAGTTGGGGCTGGGCACCACATGGTTACTTATTTTCTGAATTTTGATCAGTTGTGATTTTTCTATAATGGTCTCTGTTATGAAGAGACATTTCTTTCATGAGGGACAAGATGCATATGTAACTACAATGTAACTCCTACATGTAAGACTCAAGGATCATGGCAATGTTGAAACAGGAAGATTTTGTCCCCTAGGAATGTCAGAGAAGCTAAACCCAGGAAGTCTAAGCAATATGGCTGTCTAAATCAGACCAACAATTTCTGTAGTGGGTAGCCATTCCAGCTTTGGTCTGGAAGTTCCAACCCCCATTGAGGCTTCCGTAACTATCACGCCTACAAGGCGGGGCCAAGGGAGGGCTAGCTCAGTCGGTAGAGCATGAGACTCTTAATCTCAGGGTCGTGGGTTCAGGCCCCACGTTGGGTGCCAGATATTGGTGTAATTACTAAGGCCACTCCATGTAGTTAAAAGGAAGATTTATTTAGTGGGTAACTTACAAATGAAGGGATAGGTAGGTGGTGGGTTCTGGAAAAGATGCAGCGCAGTCCGCCAGTGTTCTCTGGAGAACCCTCCTGGGTCTACCTCTCACGTCCAGGTCCAGAAAACAAAAGAGGGCTGCACATCCCTATCTCTGGTCTTCAGGGCCCTCCCTTGGCCCTGCCTTGTAGGCGTGATAGTTACAGAAGCCTCAATGGGGGTTGGAACTTCCAGACCAAAGCTGGAATGGCTACCCACTACATATTTCAACATCAATAGACATGCTAACACAAAAGGGGGAAGATCTCAAGGGGCTTCAAAATGAATTGAAACAACATGGGCTATTAGAGTTTGATGGAAGGGGGAGAAATAATCAGAAAAAGGAAAAAATCCATAAACTAGTTATCCAACACCCACCCCAGAAATCATATATGTGCAAGCAACATTATATGGACAAAGCAAACTAGGTTAGAAAAAATATATATGTGTATATATAAATTATATTCCTAAATATATAAAGACAACTTGCTTAGTCCATATATATGTGTGTGTGTGTTATATATACATACATACAATATATGTAAACATACACACACATATGTATTTTTTTTTTTTCGAGACAGGGTTTCTCTGTGTAGCTTTGCACCTTTCCTGGATCTCGCTCTGTAGACCAGGCTGGCCTCGAACTCACAGAGATCCACCTGGCTCTGCCTCCCGAGTGCTGGGATTAAAGGAGTGCGCCACCACTGCCCGGCACACATATGTATTTTTAAATAAATAGAGCCCATGAATATGAGAAATAGCAAAAGGTACGTGGAATGGGAGGGATTAGAGGAAAGAAAGAAGATAGAGAAGATAATATTGATGAGTGATGCTGCTCTTTATGCTGTGAATGTGTTGCTCTGATTGGTTGATAAATAAAATGCTGATTGGCCAGTAGCCAGGCAGGAAGTATAGGCGGGATAAGCAGACAAGAAGAATTCTGTGAAGAGGAAGGCTGAGTCAGGAGTCACCAGCGAGACACAGAGGAAGCAGGATGTGAAGGCAGAACTGAGAAAAGGTACCAAGCCATATGGCTAAACATAAATAAGAATTATGGGTTAATTTAAGTGTAAGAGTTAGTCAGTAATAAGCTTGAGCTAGTGGCCATACAGTTTGTAAATAATATAAGCCTCTGTGCATTTACTTGGGTCCAAGCAGCTGCTGGACTAGTGGGTGAGAGAGATTTGTCCTGACCGTGGGCCACGTGGGACACAGGAAAATTTCAACTACATAATGTAACTCTACTTTAATTTCAAAAACATATTTTAGTTATTTAAATGATGTGAAAAGCTTTCTTTCCTCACTATAGATCATTGCATTCTTATTACTCATGTACAAAACCAGAAAATCCATAAAGTAACTTAATACTTATATTTGACCCATATTTCCACTATTAAATGTGATAGTTCCCATAATCATTAGCATATATTAAGAAATTTTATGTTTCAACAAATTTTCTAGTTTTAGTGTTTTCAAAAGTAATATATTTGAAGATTTAGCAACCCACATAGAAACATTACTTACTGTTTATATGTCTTTGGAGAAATTTAGGGAGATATGAAGTAATTCAGTATAGCCATTTGTAATTGCTATCTTCTGATTGCACAGTCACCTAAATGATTTTATGACATTATTCATTTTCTCAGCCCAATTCTTTACATCTGAAACTTCAATGCATTCATATTATTATTTTTACAATCTGGGAGGAAGAAGTCAATGTTATAAAGAGGAGTAATATCAACCAATTTTCTGTCCATATAATAAATAGCATCTGTGTTACACAGACTTTTCCAAGGTTTTAGGATTACCACAACTGCCAGATAATCCCTGAGCAAAGGTCTTCAGAGATTTTCCT
This sequence comes from Peromyscus attwateri, assembly GCA_902168425.1. NCBI lineage: Eukaryota > Metazoa > Chordata > Mammalia > Rodentia > Cricetidae > Peromyscus > Peromyscus attwateri. The sequence goes on from CABHPP010143806.1 coordinate 4,047, forward strand.
TATATGTAGTCCTTCTAACCTACTGAAACTTAAAGCATTTCCACAGAACAGTTCAGTACCCAAGTACAAGAATGTTACTGAACCTATAAAACTAAGAAGATTATAGATATATGTGTTCAAACTTTTCTTTTTTTTATCTTGCTAATTTTTTTAGCATTTAGCTTACTTTAAATTTTGTTGGACAACAGTGACATGACTGTTATGGATCACTAGCCTCTTTCAGTCCTAAAGAACAATTTCTTATATTTCCTTACAATCATTAAATATTTATCAATTTGTCTCCCTAATAAATGTTTTCCATACATGTTACCAAGCCACTTGCTGAATTAAATATTTTATGTACTCAGATTAAGTCAGAAATTGAGGTCTACATAAAAATTAGAAAGAAAAAAATTGCTTAAATTTTTACACCTCTTTCCACCACACGCATCTTAAGAAATTTATAATAATTTTGCTAAAATTATCCTAAAACAAGTTTCCCATTTTTAAACTGTGTCTTTTGAAAAACAAACAGTATTACAAGAAAATGGATGTTAAGTAATATACATTTGTTTATATTACTTCAGTGAAGCGTTATTAAGGACACAAGTTAATTTTGCATTTCCTAGAGTTTTGAGCACAAATAAAACCATGAGAAAGTACAAAACATTCATTATTTATTTGTAAGAATTATGCTAGATGGAAAAGAGACATTTTTCATCCCCTGTCAAATTTCAAAAGGCTTAATTACATAGATTCCCCATCATTGCCATCAAATGAAAATAGAACAATACTTCCAAATGTAATTTTACCAATAAACAGAAAAAATATTCAGCCAGACATGTTGACCTTCTATAGAAAAACCAGTTCTCAATGAAGATAATGGAATAACAGTTGTATAGATTTCTACTATGATAACTTCACATGCACCTACAAGGTGGATAAAAAGGAAACAATCAGTAACTATGTCAATTTGTTAATTTTCACAGATTTCTAATTAGCTAAATCTCATTTCTGGGAAAAGCTACTAGATCCATAATTAAAGTTCAGGCGCCCTAGAAGTAAAAGGAAAATGCTGACATTCATAGATTCTTGTGCTCTCTGCCATTTCACAATAATGGCCAGTAAGAGCCAGGCAAGTTGACAGAGTAGGTAAAGGAGCTTGCTGCCAATCCCAGCAGCTTAGTTTGATCCCTGAGAACCACATGCTGGAACAAGAAACAGGTTGTTCTCTGCCTCTACTACCTACCATGGCACACACATTTCACTACCCCAAATAGGTAAAAAAGTATAATTTTTAAAATATGATAAGAAGAAATAAATGGCAAGGAAGAAGAAATTTGAAGAAAAATGCCATATGTTTCTAGTTGTTCTACTTAAAGTTTTTGAGAGATTCATAAAATTTGGAATTACTTATTAATACCAGATTTTGTTGTGCGTCTTTCTTTAAATGAATTATCACATCCACATTAGGTTTAGTTTTTTTTTTTAATTTTTTCCTTTATTTTACATAACAACTACAGTTTCCTCTCGCCCCTCTTTTCATGTTCCCTCCATCCACCTCCTATCTACCCCCTTCCATCCACTCCTCCTCTATTCAGAAAGGGGGAGGCTTCCCTTGAGATTTAATAAAGCATGGCATATCAAGTTGAGGCATGACCAAACTCCTCATCCTGCATCAAGGCTAAGCAAGCCATCCAACCATGGGGAATAAGTTCCAAAAAATCAACTCATGCACCAAGGACAGGTTCTGATCCCACTGCTAGGGGCCCCACAAACAGATCAAGCTACACAACTGTCATCCACATGCAGAGGACCTAGGTTGGTCACATGCAGGCTCTCTAGCTGTTGGTCCAGAGTTCATGAGCTCCCACTAGCTCAGATCAGCTGTCTCTGTGGGTTCCCTCATCATGATCTTAATCTCCCTTGTTTGTGGAGTCCTTCCTCCCTATCTTCAACTGGACTCCTGGAGCTCTGCCTAGTCCTTGGCTATGAACCTCTGCATCTGTTTTCATCAGTTACTGGATGAAGGCTCTCTGATGACAATTAGGGTAGCCATCAATCTGATTATAGGAGAAGGTCAGTTCAAGCACCCTCTCCACTATTGCTAAGAGTCTTAGTTGGGATCATCCTTGTGGATTCCTGGGAGTTTTCATGTCAACAGGTTCCTCCCTTAGATTTTGATTATATTCCAGAGCTAATTTAATACATTTGACCCACAAATTAATACTTAGTTGGGCCAGCTATGAGGTATATTACCATGTACCCAAATTTCATTATGATAAATGTTACTCAAAGTTTCTGCTTCTTTTGTTTCTGCTTGTGTATTTTCACAGTAATTTTTAGACTGTCTCCTATGTGCTTCATGCAGGCCTCAAACTCATGATGTTCCTTATACAACCTTAAGCACGCTGATTTGGAACACCAGGCCTGGCTTCAACCTTTAAGTTTCTGCAATCTCAGAAATGAGGTCATGTTCTAAATGTACTTGTGACAGACAGGTGGGACCTTAGGTACGTTATTGTGACACTAACATTAATTATGAAAGAGAATACTTTAAAGACTCAGGACTCAAAGACATATTGTTGTTGGATTCTTGAATTTTACAGAAGCTAAGTGTCTCTCTTTTCAAACTGTGAATTAAAACTAGATTTAAAAAAAAAAGTTTTACTTATTTAATGTATGAGTGCTTTATCTGCATGTATGCCTTCATGCCAGAAGAGGGCATCAGATCTCACTAGAGATGGTTGTAAGCCACCATGTGGTTACTAGGAATCGAACTCAAGACTCCTGGAAGAGCAGCCAGTGCTCTTAACCTATGAGCCATTTTTCCAGCCCCTAGAAACTGGATTTTACATGAACTTCAGAGTGAAGTTAATTTTATAAGGATTGTCAAGTTTTTATTGCTATGCGAGTAGATAATGTAGAAATTTGCCTAAATTAACTTGTTGGTTCCACCTGGCCTACAGAAAAAAAAAAAAAAAGGAAAAAAAAAACCTAGTTACTCTGGAGAAATTGCACTGAAATTTCAATTTTGATCAATTTCCCTTTGGAAGCATGGTGCAAACTATTGTATTCCTACACTAATGATATTTTACCAAGAGTTAGAGAAAGATGATTCTGAGCTTTTGGTGAAATGCATGCCCTCTACAAGCAGGATATACATTGTTGAATCTAAAGCTTAGCCACTGCCTAAGTAGGACTGTTTAAGCTCCAGAAAGGAGGGTAGTTTTAGGCATTGGATTGTTAACTTACCTATTTATTAGAAATACTCTCTTCCACACAGTGATCATACCAAGAAGCCATGTGATTGGGTTCCAAATTTTGGACATGCAGTTCTTCACTTAGAGAAGAAAGATCTTACTTGGCATTCAAATTGTAGGAATTTGGCTGTCAAGATGATTCAATGGGTAAAGGTATTTAGTGCCAACCTGAGAAACTGAGTTTCGGACCTTGTAAACTATCATATGGAAGGAGTGAACTGACGCCTACAAACTTTGCTCTGATTTCCAGCTGTATGATCATATGTTATGGTATGCATGCACCTACACATACAGCACACATTCATATAAGTAAATGAGTATAGAATCCTTACAAAATGCGAAGTGGGAAAAATGGCTCAGCAGTTAAGAGCACTTACTTGCCAATCTTCAGAGTACCTAGACTCAGTTCTTAGCATCCACATCAGGCACCCCAAGATAGATAGTTACTCTAACTCCAGGGGAGCCATCATCCATTTCTGGTTTCAGAGAGTATCTGTACATATACCCTATGTGTTCATATAAACAAACACACATATACATAAATAAAAATAAAATAAATCTTTAAAATTATTACAAAATGTAAGAATGACTGTAAGAGGCATTAGGTGGGAGGGAGCTATGATAAGATTTGCAATATCTGCCAGGCTATGGTGGTGCTGACCTTTAATCCTCGCACTCGGGAGGTAGAGATAGGTGGATCTTTGTGAGTTCGAGGCCAGCCTGGTCTACAGGGCTACTTCTAGGACAGCCAGGGATACACAGAGAAACTCTGTCTCAAAAAACAAACAAACAAACAAAAAACAAAACAAAAGTTTTGCAATATCAAAAATAATTGATTGAGTCAATCGACACAAAATAATTGAAAGCCATTATTAGTAAACCATCTTCATGCTTTGCGGTGTTGTTACACACAAACTCTCATGTTACTAAGGGCAATCAGGGCTAAGAGAAAACATCTGGGAATCTGTCATAGAGGACTATAGGTACAAAGACCACATAGAGAACAATACGTATCACAAGTGAAGTTTTTGCAAATTAGGGCATTGCAATTTTGAAATAAATGTATTTGGCCATTTCTGTAGTTTGGTTCTAAAATGTCCTCCATTGCCTCACATGTTTAAGGCTTGATCACAAGTCCATTCATCCTTTGGGGTATACTGAAAACTTTACAGTTTGATACAAGAAGAAGCTGGGGTTGCAGAGGTGTGCCCCGGAAATGAGTATTATGATGCGGAGTGCATCTTGTTTAGCTCTTTACTTCTAGGCCATCATGAGGTAAATAGCACCATCTACGTTTACACCCACCTACATGTGCTGTACTGCCACAGACTCAAATCTTCTATGATGATACATGTATCTTGAAACTGTGAATCAATGAAAATAAACCTTCTTTGGATTGTTAGTCTTAAATATTTTTTCACAGTAATGAAAAGGTACCCCCATACAATTGGTAGCAGGTAGTGGAATCATTGTTGTGACTATACCTGATGAGGTGGTTCAGATGCCTAGGAAATGTTTTATAGAAGGAATGTGGGGGAGTTTGAAGACACAGGTTAAAGAGAACCTAGACTTACCCCAAAGAAGCTTAATGGGTAGTTCTTTAAGGTTATAAAGGTCTGAATACTGATAAGGTAGTTAGGCTCTGTTACAGACAAAAATGATGACTAATTCTAAATTGGCTCACAGGGTAGTCATGCCACATTCTGAAGAAGTTCTTATCCTCACTCTGTTTGTGGTCTAAGATTTTATGATAGGCTGTGTTTAAAATTGACACACTAGTTCAGCCAGACCCATAAATTTCATGACAGCACAGTATTCTGACAGCAGCCTGCTCTGTCCTGGCTACCTTTATACAGATTTCAAGGAAGAAACACAGCCCAAAGAAAATGTACAAGGCTTTGGGAATGGAGCTTCTGTATGCCAGAGAAATCAGCACTATTAAAAAGAAGCCTTGTGTTTTGAAAAGGGACAACAGGAAGGACTTCCTGAGGGAAATCTCAAGAATAAGCAAGGTTCAACCATCAAAAGCAGTAACATGTAAAGGTAGCAATTGCTTTTGCAGAGTTACATTTGAGAAAAGAGCATGCGAATACCCTGCTCAAAAAGGATCCCTTAAAGAATTATTTCCTCAGGATGAATTTGCATTATTCACCCTTCCTGGAACTTAAAGACTGCTACATCCATGGTTCAAATTGGGTTTGCAAAGGAAGCAGACATTGGCATCAACCATATGATGTTGGTTTTCTAATGTATATCATATAAGAATTATGGTCTCCGGGCAGTGGTGGCGCATGCCTTTAATCCCAGCACTCGGGAGGCAGAGGCAGGCGGATCTCCGTGAGTTCGAGGCTAGCCTGGTCTCCAAAGCGAGATCCAGGAAAAGGCGCAAAGCTACACAGAGAAACCCTGTCTTGAAAAACAAAAACAAAAAAAAAAAAGAATTATGGTCGTGGAAGGTTCCATCAAAATTTTGAAGGAAACCTTGGAAACCCGGCAGTATATAACCAGGTTGGAGTACCTAGAAGCAGTCCTTGGAAAGTTAAATGATCTTATTAATCAGAACAAACCCGGAGCCAGGTATTGGGGTGAACACTAAAAGATCAGAGAGACAGAACAGGCCACAGCTAACCTCACCTGGACAACTTCTCAGCCGATCCTGTTTCCTCAGACTGGATGCCTCTGAGTCCTCGTCCAGAATGAATCTCAGCTGAACTGTTTCTCGAAAGCCTGAAAGCTTAACCAGCTCTAGTTCCTTGTCCTCACACCTTTTTTGTTTGTTTGTTTGTTTTTGTGAGACAGGGTTTCTCTGTGTAGCTTTGTGCCTTTCCTGAATCTCGTTCTGTAGACCAGGCTGGCGTCGAACTCACAAAGATCCGCCTGCCTCTGCCTCCTGAGTGCTGGGATTAAAAGCGTGCACCACCAACCCCAGCTATCCTCACACCTTAAATACAGTTCTGCTTCCTGGGATTAAAGGTGTGAGTCACCATGCCTGGCTATTTCCAGTGTGGCTTTAAATTCACAGAGATCCACACAAATCTCTGACTCCAGCAGGCTAGAATTAAAGGTGTGAGTGCCACCATTTTCTGGCCTCTATGTCTATCTAGTGACTGTTCTGTTCTCTGACCCCAGATAAGTTTATTAGGGTGCACAATATTTTGAGGAACACAATATCACCACATCTGGGTCTGTGTTCCTGCTGTAGCTGGGGTCTGTGTTGTTGTCTTTGTCGGTATTACCACTGGGGCCATAGGAAACATGCCTGTTGAAACCCGAACCCCCGGGCTGTATTGAGCAGGCCCCACCCTTCACTGGCCCTGGGATAGCTGGCCCTGCTCCTCACTGGACATTGCAGCAGGAGAGCTGGTCCCTGCACTAGGGAGATGTGTCCTCACCCCTTACCACTGACATGGAAAAGCTGGCCCTGATGGCATGGGCCTAGGAACATTGGCTCTGCCCCTCACCTGATGGGGCGGTCCCAGTAGCCCAGACTGACCAGAGTGACCAGACTGATCCTAGGCCTTGTCTTGGTCCACCCTAACATCGTCCCTATCTGTGACCCGCTGGAGCTTGTGAAGGGATTGGTCCTGCAGAACCATAGCTGTAGGATTTCCATGACTTGGGGCGACAGCAGGCCATCCAAGAAGAGTTTCAGTGAGCGTTCAGTAATGATGGTGTGTCAAAGGCCAGCATTCTTGAACCAGACCAATGACTCTGCAATGAAAATTTGTGAGTGGGTCTGATTATACAAAAGGGTATACTGAGTGACGCACCTCAGTTCCCAATGCCACTGGGACGAACAAAGAGGTGTTGGAGAGATGGGAAAGATGGAAGTGAGAGGTTTTTTGTTTGTTTGTTTTTGTTTGTTTGTTTGTTTGTTTTTTCTATTTGTTTTTAAATAACTTGCCGGGGGTGGGGGGCTTTTGGAGGGAATGTTGTAGGGGTGAGGGGCAGATATAGAGATTGGGGTACATGATGTGAAATTCCAAAACAATCAATTAAAAAATGTCATAGAAAAAGAAAAGAAAGACATTAAAGAAGAAAAAATGTCGTGGAACTTTTGTTTATGGAAACTGCAGAAAGAGCAGAGACAGGCTAATCAGGGGCCATGTGGATGTAGTGAACGCATCTGTAGGTGTGCACAAGATATATAGCCCTCTAGTCATGCCTGTGTGATCCAGATACTGAACATGGAGTTTCAGAATTTAACAGATTGATGGTTTTAGGTTTGACTTTGGGTTAAGCCTTCCTTTCTATCCCTCTACCTCCATTTTAGAACAGGAATGTTAACTCAGTGATTTTTTTTTACCTTGGAGTCTCTGAAATTCTTTTTGATTTTCCAGGACTCACAGGTAAGAGTTGAATCTTCATTTCCCATGGAATCTTGGTCTTGGGACTATCAACATTAGGGGGACATTGGAGGGGACAAAAGATTCATTGAAGGAGGTTCAAGGGAACTTAAACTTATTAAGAAAATAGAACTGGTCACTTTAAGAGGGGATGCTCCTTACAGCATTGTGCCCCTCTCCACAAACACACACCTTGAGATTACCCCCATTCCCATCTCCTCCAGGGCAAAGACTCCCCCGAGGATTGAGATCAACCTGGTAGACTCAGTCCAAGCAGGTCCAGTCCCCTCCTCCCAGGCTGAGCAAAGTGTCCCTGTATAAGCTCCAGGTTCCAAACAGCCAGCTCATGCACTGAGGACAGGTCCTGGTCCCACTGCCTGGATGCCTCCCAAACAGATCAAGCCAATCAACTGTCTCACCTATTCAGAGGGCCTGATCCAGTTGGGGGCCCCTCAGCCATTGGTTCATAGTTCATGTGTTTCCATTCATTTGGCTATTTGTCCCTGTGCTTTATCCAACCTTGGTCTCAACAGTTCTCACTCATATAAACCCTCCTCTTTCTCGCCAATTGGACTGCCAGAGCTCCACCTGGGGACTGGCTGTGGATCTCTGCATCCAGTTCCCTCAGTCATTGGATAGGGTTTCTAGCACGACAATTAGGGTGTTTGGCCATCCTATCACCAGAGTAGGTCAGTTCGGGCTGTTTCTCTACCATTGCCAGCATTGTCTATTGTGGGGGCATCTTTGTGGATTTCTGTGGGCCTCTCTAGCACTTTGCTTCTTCCTATTCTCATGTCTTTTTTTAATAACTTACAATGAGAAAAAAAAGGAAAATAAGTCCAGAAGTAACAAATCCCTGAAGCCAACAAATGTCTGACCCAGAGCACCTGTGTAGAGTCCCACTTCTGAGGAGGTCTCTCCCATAATCCCAATGGGAACTGTTTGTTAGAAGAAAGCTTGTCATTGTTATTATGTCCCTAACTGTGGCTGTTGTGTTGTGAGTCTTCAGTATCTATAGCCTTCATTCTCTATGTACCTGTTACTTCACCTCCCATGAGTGAGTGGCTGCCCCACATTCCTGCATTTTCCGCCACCTGTCCTCACCTGTTACATTCAATTATTCTGTGCAAGTTTTCTTTCTAAAATATACAATTCTTAATATATTGCACAAAATAAACTACCCCAAGAATCCTCCTCTAAGACATATAGCAACATGGAGATACACTGAGTACATTTTGCTCTGGATTCATGGGTAGATTATTATGGTATGGATCTTCAACCTTATTCAACAGCACATGTACTTATTGAATGCTTGACTGCAAGGCAATAGGGTTGAGTTGTAGGATCTTTTGGAGGTGATTGTATAATTGTATAATTGTATAATATTGACCTTATTAATGTTCTATGATTATTTACAGTCTAATAGGTATCAAAAGGTGTAATTAATCAGTGATATTATTTTAAAATACAGAATGCTTCATGAATTTAAGTACCATCTTCACAGGGACCATGCTAAGGTTCTCTGTATTGCTCTAAATTTAATATATGTGCTGCTGAGCAAGCAAGCTTGCTTATTAACCTTCCTGCATGCCACATCATAGCATTAACCCCTACCACTATAATAGTTTGCTTGTTTGTAATAGACATACAAGCAACTGGTCCGTTCAAGGATTGAAAGTTCAGAACAATGAATCTTTCCTTCTTTCAGTTGATGTGATACAGTTTGAGTCTATAATGTCCATATATGGCTCTCATGTGGCACTATTAGGGTGTAGGAAACTTTAGGATATGGGATATGATATGATTGAAGCAGTTCACTCATTGGAAGTATGTGATCAAAGAGTTATTAGATTGTTGTAACACCAGTTTTCTTTCTATATTTACTCCTTGATCACCATGAATTATGCAACTATATCACATGTTCTACTCTAAGGTACTGTAGTGTCACAGAGCCAAAATAACACAGATATTGTCTGCAGCCTCAACCTCTATGAACCCCCCCCCACGCACACACACACACATTCACTCAAATTTCCTTACCTTGTACAGGTATGGGTGTTTGGAGAAATCTTACTGCATTGATAAGCTCTTTGTTAAAGTCTTTTACTACAAAATACTTAATTATAAAACTATTCTATATGGACTAGACTGTGCCAAATGTCCATTTTTATCTTACATAACAATATGTCTAACATTAAACTGTAAATAAGATCATTGTGAAACATCCACTGGAAAGAGAGCAGTGGAAGAAACTGCAAAGCTCTCTGCATCTACATGTTTTAGAGAAAAAAAAAAAACTTTGAACAAATGGATTCCTGATACAGAGGATGTGAGGTATGCTTTAAAGAGGAATAAGCAACTGTGAATAGCACTACAGAACTATATTCGATATAAGACATTATAGTAAACTCTTCTAAACAGGCATTTGGGGGCTAGCGAGATGCTCAGCATTAAAAGTACTCACCACATGAGTATGAAGACATGAGTTTGATTCCCAGGGGCAACATAAAAGTGGAAGAAGGAGAGAACCAATACATTCCCTGGAGTTGTTCTCCAGAGAGTTCTCAAGGATCTACTCCATGTAGAAGTTGTAAATCAAAGTTCACTGAATTCTTTGAATGACGAAGTGACCATTTGAATATTCTCAACAAGATATTTTATGATCTGACCTGAGATTTAAAATGATAAAATAAACATTGACAAAAATCTGACAATGGCATAAATAGGAAAACATCTGTAGGGCTATCCTGAAAGTCCAGGTAATGTCATTTCAATGTTCTGATCACAGTGATGGCAGCTGATGGGAGAGGAGGATTAACAGTGCAAGATGTGGATAAACATCTAGAAGGATGGCATGACATTTTTGGACCATTAATTATATGAGGATAAAGATGAACCATTAACTGAAATGAGTATAAATACATAGAATTGATAGGATAACAAAAGCAAGATCTGTGGTCCATTTTTGTTAAAAATAAGTAACATGGGAGCTGACTTAGTGGTAAGAACACTTGCTGCTCAAGCACAATGAACTGATTTCAGATGTCCAGAACCTATGTCAAAGTACAGGCAAGGCTGCATACACCTGTAACCCCGGTGCTGTGGGATAGAAATGGGAGGGTCACTGGGGCTTTGTACCCACCAGCCTACATCCAGATGCAGTGGTATAACCAGTCTCGAAGGAATAAGGTAGGGAGATATAAAGCATTACACCAGATGTCTTCCTCTGGCCTCTGTGCATGCATGAGTGTGCTTGGCTGCACATGAACTTGCAGGCTGAGGAGTTGGTCTGTTAAGAGGTGGCTTGCTCTCCTTCTGTGACCTTCAGGCAAATTTTATTTGGGTATACAATATATCACCACAGAACATGTTAATATGATCACAAAATAATACAGCAGCCGGGCGGTGGTGGCACACACCTTTAATCTCAGCACTTGGGAGGCAGAGGCAGGCGGATCTCTGTGAGTTCGAGGCCAGCCTGGTCTACCGAGTGAGATCCAGGAAAGGCGCAAAGCTACACAGAGAAACCCTGTCTCGAAAAACCAAAAAAAAAAAAAAAAATACAGCAAAGGTGAAATAGTAAAGATAAAAGTGTCAATGGCAACAATTGCTAGACTGCTCTGTATGAGTTGATAGGCAGATTCAAAGAGAGGGTCTGGCTCAGTATGAAGTCAGGATGATGCAGGCCAGACAGATTATGTGGCTTCAGACTGTATTTGAATAGGTACATACTCAGCACAGATGACTTCATCTATTGTGGGCAATTATTTAGCTAAGCAGCATTATAAAATGTTTAGCAAAACTGAAGTATACTATGAAAGAACGTTAAACAAATATTGATACTAAATCTCATAAAATAAAATTATGAGTAAAAGACTCTGTAGTTGTACATAAAAAATAGCTTGTGGGTTCAAATTATTTCTCTTTCAAACATGAGCTGATAAATTGACTGTGTTTTCTGTCTTTTATTGTCTTTTTTTCCTTTTTTAAGAGAAAACATTCAGGTAATTAATGCAATTCCTACTGCTCACTTTTGGGTAGAAGATACACATTTTAATACTTTAACTACCATGTAGATTTGTAACATACCCTATTATTGGTCAAGATGAAACTATGAAAAAAAAAAGAAGAGAAAAAAATCCATCTAATCGAACCCAAAGAGCCACAGAAAGGAGACGACCAGTGTCAAGTGCACATCAAGGGCATTTCTTTCTCCTTCCTACTGTCTCCATCCTGGTTTCTGGGGTACAGGCAGTTGAATCCATGTGCTAATTTTTAGTTCTTTCCTCTTGTGAATCTTATGTTATATTTGAGTAAGACAGACTAAGGTCAGCTGCAGCCCTTCCTGTACATTCTAATGACTACATATTCAAACACCTGGCATTTATTTTTGGTTGTAATTGGGAGATTATATAACCTACTAGCAATATAATTGGTGGCACTACAACTCTGGGTGTTGTGCAGCTAAAGTTAAAATGTAATTGAAATGTAAATATAGTACCAAATCTGGTAGAAGACAATAAGTTTTCATATTTTTTTTCTATAAAGAAGAGAAACAAAAATAGAAGAGAATGTTTAAAGCAATTTATTTAATAATACATAGTAATCCCACAGGGCTTTTCACTGAAGGGTATCAAACCCAACAATTATGTTCTTGTGCTTATTATTACTTCTTTCCAATAGTGCAATAGGATTTATTTCAAATCAGTGGATTAACTCACTTTTTGAAAAGGGTCTCATGCTGGTGTGAAACTCCCTGATTAGGCCAGGCTGGCCAGAGAGCTCCAGGGATTCACCTATCTCTTCTTTAGGGCTGAACTACATTCCAGTGTCACTACACCTGACTGTGCTGTTACCTTAGGTCCTGGGGAATAAACTCAGGTTCTTGTGAACACAAGCCAAACATTTCACCAATTGAGCTTTCTTCCAAGCTCAGTGTTATGTTTCTCTAAGTATTTTTAAAATGTACATTTATGCATTTATCTGTTTGCATGAGTTATGGGCTTGGCACAATATTTCTTCCTTTTTTTTTCCTTTACTTTTTAAAACAATTTTTAAATTTAAATATATTTTGATCATATTATTCCCCTCCTCCAAATCCTCCCCTGCTCCCTATGTTAATCTCAATGAGCAAGAATAAAGACCATTAAACAAAGGGTTTGAAAATATAACATTGAACACAGGAAAATGTGAGGCTTATATACCCCCCACCCACACCCCCCCCAAACAAACAAACAAACAAACAAACAAACAAAACAAACCTGCCAGATTATGAGGTTTCAAACATTGGGAGAGTTCCATAGAGATTTTTTTTTTTTTGGTTATTTGCAAATGGGAACTTGATTGAACTTCTTAAATTATTTGGCAGAGGATCTTATCTTATCCAGATATATTAAAGGTGTGACTCAAACTCCATACAGTAAGGAGCATGTCAAATTCCAGAAAGAAGTTAAAGCATTGTCAGCTTGAATTTTGCAGCAAACAGAAATGAACTTGTTCTGAAGTTATAGCAAAATGGCTTCCATCCTTAAAATGGAGTCAGTCTGGTCCATCACCTACCCACACAACATTAAGTTCTTTTTCCAAATAAATAAATAAATAAACAAATAAACCAAAAAAAAAACCCACAGAAAACAAAATAAAACACACCCAAAAATGAAACCTAACACCAAAAACCAAACTTTAACCAAATAAACACACACACACACACACACACACACACACACACAAATGGTGGAGTCCATTTGAAAGGAAAAGAATCATCTCAGGACCCACAAGGCCAAGTTCTCAGCACAAAGATTTATTTTTCCTAGAGAGGCAGAGGGCAGGGATCAGAGACATAAAGAAGATAAAGGGGGACATATCAGAGAGATAAAGGAAGAAGGAGAAAAGAACCAAAGAAAGGGGGCAGACATATTTGTCCCAGGAGGACAAGGGACTGCTTCTGGATAGAGAGAAGACAGATGGGGTACATAGGAAAATGGCAGTTTATAAAGATACAAGGAGAAACCTGTGTTAGGATGAGGTGTTAAATTTTAACTGGGTATGTTAATTAAATGTTTAACTGGGCATTAGGTGAACAAAGGGGGCTTTTGATTGCTTGATTTTAATACGTTGATAGCTGGACCTTGGTAGTCAGCCTCAGGAGGAGGGGTTAGACAAATAAGGAATAGATCATGGGGGCTAGCTTCAGGAATGCAATCTAAAGGTTTCTAGCAAGGCAGAGAGAATTGGGGAGAAGTGCAAGGCCTGCCAGAGCTACATGCTCAAGTGGGCTAATGTCCCTTCATTCCCACCTTTTTGTTTTATTGTTGGGTGGCTGAGTGTTTGGTAAGTGGGTGCTGTTCTCTCTGGCTGCTTCCTACTGACATTGGGGTGTCATTTTTAGGGGACACAATGAAGCTGGGTTGTTGGCCAAGGTCGGGAAGTTCAGGCTGTGTCAAGGTTCTGTGGGACAATCTGAGGCTAGGGAAGTGCAGTTTATGAGGCTGGACCAGAATGTAAATTCTGAGGTAACAGCTGGGGCTGGCACTAGATTTGCTGGAACAGTCTGTAGTTGATTTGGAATTTGTTGGGACAGATAGACTAGGGACAGAGGTAAAGTTAAAGAGTTTAGAAAGAATTTTTCTCTTGGATGTATATTTAGAACTCTGTTAGGTTCATGGTCCTGCTAGTTGGGAAGAGGATTCCCAAGACCAGGGAACAGGGAGAGATCACAGTGAAAGGAGGAGAGATTCCACCCTTAGGAATAGGCAATAGGGGGGAAACTTAGACTGTTGGTTGACTGGAGTATGAGAGTTTGTGAGAGAAGCCAGGAAAATTTAGATTGGCTACATAAGGTTAACTGGTGAACAACTGTTATATAAAAGAAGGATCTGGTTGTGTTGAGGAGAATATAATTTAAAAGGCTTTTGTCAAATGATGAGAGGTACAGTATGTAACAGGTTTCGGGGGGGGGGGGCACTGCAGTTGCTGTGGTAAAGTTGAGAAAACTTGGCTTTGATTCCAAAGGGAGAACTTGAATGGTCAAAATGAGAAGTGTATGAAATGGATGGGGGAGAAGGTCTTTGAGAGTTCAGGAAAGGAGTGGAGAGGATCTGGGGGACATTAAGGCAAAGGGATGAGTGTGGAGGGATTGAGGGGAGGACCAGGTGATGAGTTCGAGTGATGAATTTTTGATAAGAGATGATTGGAGGGACAGAATCCACAATTGTAGAAGAGATTTAGGAGTTGGAGGAGGTAGTGGTGTGAAGAGATTGTGAGACAGGATCCTAGAGTTTGGGGTGGGTTTTTTTTTTTTTTGTTTGTTTGTTTGTTTGTTTGGCTTTTTTTTTTTAAGAGTTGAACAGAAGGGCTTCAGCAAAAGTACATGAACAAGGAGGCCAGCTGTGGATAGTGTCCAGAGTTTGGGAGAAGAAGGCTACAAGGGCAAATGTCAGTCTTAGGAAGTGTTTATGCATTTTGGAAGCGTAAGCATGGAAAAGTTTGTATAGATTTGAGAGGCAGAGGGCTGGAGCAGAAAGAACACTCTCTGCATAATGTCTGGCTGTAGGTCTCTGTATTTGTTCCCATCTGCTGCAGGAGGAAGCTTCTCTGATGATTGCTGAAAAAGGCACTGATTTATGAATACTTCAGAATATCATTAGGAGTCATTTTATGTTGTGGGATAATCTTTTTGTACACTGTAAAGATATGTTTCTGCCTAAGCAGCCTTCTGATTGATTTAAAAAAGAGCTAAGTGGTCAATATCTAGGTGGGAGAGAATAGGCAGGACTTCTAGGGAGGGAGGGGAACTCACGGGGATGAATCTAGGAGCTCAGGAGGTGCCAAGTGAGACACTGAGTAAGTCTGATATGCAAAATGGAGGAGAGGTAAAGAACAATGTAGCAGAACATAGAATAACAGAAACAGGTTAATTTAAGTTATAAGACCTGGTTGGGAACAAGCCTAAGCTAAAGGCCAAGCTTTCATAATTAATAATATGTCTCCATGTCATTTGGGGGCTAGTGGCCAAAAGAAAGTCTGACAAGAAAGTCCAACTACAATTTTATTACTTTTTTTTCTTCTGTTAAGACTAGTATTATTTGGTTTGACCCCAGTTTCCTGGGCTATTGAGGCTCAAGTTCTTGGTCACATAAGCAGTGTTGGGTATGGATTCCATCTGGTGTAGTAGGCCATAAGCCAAATCTTGGGGTTGGTTACTCCCAAGAGCTTTGTGTCATCATTGACCTAGCATATTTTGCAGACACTACACCATTTTAGATGAAAGGTTTGTAGCTTCCTTGATGGTTATTTCTCTCTTTTGAGAGCATGCAGAGTATCTTCCTGTACCAAAGATGCAGGAATGTAAGGGTGAAGGCTCTTTGTAGGCACCAGCTGAGATCTCCATGTTCAGTGAGTTCTGTAGATGTTTTCTTCAGCAATGAGACCTTGCTGTAAGTTTATGGAAAGCAATCTACTTTTGCCATTGCAAAAAGCCAGGAATTTTGGGAATTCCCTGGGGCCTCTTTGGTCAACAACTCAGTTAGAGATAAGCCAATTCCAGCACTGGAATTTTTGTTACATAACAAGAGATGCCCAGTAGGGACTCTCTCTCCCCTATTAGTTGGCGATTTAATTTAGATAACTTTCATATATGTATATATTTTAAGAGGTTTCTACTGTATTAGGTTTCCATAGTACTCTGTGGAAGTCAAAGGACAATTTTTGGGAGGTACTTATTTCTCTCCATCATGTGAGTTCTGGGAATGGAACAGAGGTCATCAGTTTAGTCAATAAGTGCCTGTAACCACTGAGTCATCTCATAAACCTTAAGGTTACCTTCTAATTTCATAGAAATGAACAAAACTGCAGCATTGAACACAGGGTGCATGTGCAGATATTTTTTTTGTTTACACAGTTATATAAAGTTTTTTTTTTTCACTTATATGTTACATTGTGGTTTTTCCTTTGGCAAAAAATGATGTTTTCTTTCACAGAAACATTTAGACAGCATTTTGAAACGTTACTTCTTTATCAGCTTGTATGTTTTTTTGCAAGTGTTTCTTCTAATACCACAATAAATGAGTAAAATTAATAACAAGAAAATTCTGCTTTATAGTCAGGGGTGATCCTTATGGAGCAGAAACTATCACCTATTCATGTCCTCATCAATTTTCATGATGCTGATGGGCATATCTATCAGATATGTTTCAGCCTCTTATTTGATTGGCTGAATTTTTCTATGAGCCCTCTGAGAAGCACAACCCAGAAACCTCTGCATTCTTGAGCATCTGTATTTATTAATAGTAGTCAAACTTTCAGGAAGAGAGGACAGAGTGGTTAGGGAAGAAAATATCCATCATCCCTAGGAATATTGCTTCACCAATACATTGAAGGAAAAGGCATAATAAATATGCGCTGGTATCAGCATAAATTTTTCTTATAACCAAATAGAACTCATTCTGTGGTCTAACATACTTAATATAATTTGTGAAATTATTGATGTATTTCTTTTTTTATTAATTAAGTTTATTCATTTATTTTACATCCCAACCACAATTTCCCCCCCCCTCTCCTCTCATCCCCTCTCCCCCAATCCATTCATCTGTTTCTTTTCAGAAAGGGGCAAGCCTCCTGTGGGAGTCAACAATGCATGACCTATTAAGCTGAGGTAGGACTAAGCTCCTTCTCTTGTACTAAGGCTGGGCAAAGCAACCCATTATGAGGAATAGGACCCTAGAAGCCAGCCAAAGCATTAGAGACAGGCCCTGCTTCTACCACTAGGAGTCCCACAAGTATATACACTGTCATACATATGTAGAGGGCCTAGGTTGGTCCCATGCAGGCTCACTAGCTTGTTGGTCCAGAGTCTATGAGCTCATATGAGACCAGGTTAGATATTTCTATGGGTTACCTTATGATGACCTTGACCCCATGGCTCATACAATTCTTCTCTCTCTTCAGCAGGATTCCATGAGATCGGCCCATCTAGCTGTGGATCTCTGCATCTGTTCCGTCAGTCACTGGATGAAGGCTCTCTAATGACAATTGAGGTAGTTACCAATCTGATTACAGGAGATGGCCAATCCAGGTTACCTATCCACTATTGAGATGATTCTTACCTGGGACCACTTATAGATTTGTGTGAGTTTCCCTTGTACCAGATTTCTACCTGACCCCAAAATACACCCCCATCAACACACCTCTTTCATTACTCCACCCCTCCAACACTCCCTAAATCCAATCACTCATGTTCCCATGCCAGATGATCCCCAGTCTACCTAGGATATCTCTTCTATTTCCCCTTCTAAGGGAAATCCATGGTTCCCCCTTTGGGCCTTCCTTGTTACCTAGCCTCTCTAGGGTTATGGATTATAGCATAGTTTTCCTTTACTTTACAGCTAATATCCACTTACGAATGAGTACATACCATTTTTGTCTTTCTGGGTCTGGGTTACCTCACTCAGGATACCTTTTTCTAGTTCCATCTATTTGCCTTCAAATTTCCTGATATCATTGTTTTTAACAGCTGAGTAATACTGCATTGTGTAAATGTACCACATTTTCTTTATCCATTCTTCTGTTGAGGGGAATATAGGTTGTTTCCAGGTTCTGGCTATTATAAATAATGTGGCAATGAACATATTTGTTTAAGTATCCTCGTGGAATGACTGAGTATCCTGTGGGTATATGCCTAAAAGTGGTATAGCTGAGTCTTGAGGTAGATTAATTCCCAATCTTCTGAGAAACCTCCCATATTGATCTGCAAAGTACCTCTACAAGTTTGCACTCCCATTAGCAATGGAGGAGTCTTCTCCTTGTTGCACATCCTCTCCAGCATAAGCTGTCATTGGTGTTTTTGATCTTAGCGATTCTGACTGGTGTAAGATGGAATCTCAGAGTCATTTTGATTTGCATTTCCCTGATGATTAAGGATTTTGAACATCTCATTAAATGTTTCTCTTTTATTTGAAATTCTTCTGTTGAGAAATCTCTGTTTAGATATGTGCCTATAGTTGATTTCTAAATGGTCTTATTAAATAAAAAACATGAAGCCAGATATTTGTGTTAAAGCCTTAGAGAGATCAGAGAAATACAGAAAACCATGAGCTAACCTCACCTCACCAACTCTGCAGCTTCCAAAAAGGACAACTGCTATGGAATGTCATTCTGAATGCTGTGAATATGTGTTGCTCTGATTGGTTGATAAATAAAATGCTAATTGGTCAGTAGCCAGGCAGGAAGAATAGGTGGGACAAGCAGAGAGGAGAATTCGGGAAAGAGGAAGAGCTGAGTTGGAGTCACCAGCCAGACACAGAGGAAGCAAGATCACAAGGCAGAACTGAGAAAAGGTACCAAGCCACATGGCTAAACATAAATAAGAATTATGGGTTAATTTAAGTGTAAGAGCTAGTCAGTAATAAGCCTGAGCTAATGGCCGAGCAGTTATAATTAATATAAACCTTTGTGTGTTTATTGGCGTCTGGGTGGCTGCAGACTGGGCAGGACACAGAAAAACTTCACTTACACATGACTTCCTGTCTACCCAGGCTTATATGCCTTGCTTTTCTGCCCTCTCATTGGCTCTTAGCCCAGCTACCTCACTTCCTCTTCCTACACAGCTCTGTCACTGTCTGTCAGTACAGACCTCCAGTTCTCTACGGTTGGTACTGTGATTAAAGGCATGTGTCACCACACTTGGCTCTGTTCCCTAGTGTAGCCTTGAACACACAGAGATCCTGCCTGCAAAGGGATTAAGGGCATGTGCTTCCTGAATTCTTTGTTTACCTAAAATGGCTGGCCTTTCCCTGTTCTCCAGGCAAGCTTTATTTATTAATGCACAAATAAAATATCACCACATGTACCCCATTTTTAAATTGGATAATTTGTTTTTTTGATGTCTAGTTTCTTGAATTCTTTACATATCTTGGAGATCAGTACTCTGTCAGATGTGGGGTTGGTGAAGATCTTTTCCCGTTCTGTAGGCTTCCATTGAATAGCATGGTAAATGTATAGATTAAGAAAAACAAAGACAAACATGATAATGAAAATGAAATAGTTTTTTTTTTAGAAATTGATCACAGATTTTCAAAAATATATTTGTGCAAATGGAAAGGTGCATGTATTAAACTATTATAAAAGATAAGTTTGTGTTGTGAATAATAAGATGTTGATTTGTTCTAATACAATGTCATTGTTAAAAGTCATATATACACACTTTTTCCTATAACCAGAGTATTTTTAAAATAATGTCCTCCATTAGAAATCCATTTCTAAATGGCTTATCTCTCCACACATGTGTCTCTGGGAGATCTGTGCTCAGAGGTGGAAACAAAAGGTGCACCAAAGAGAAAGAGTTTCATCAGTCTCTGGACGGTTTTATATTAATTTTCTTGATGATCAGAGGCAAGCATTAACTTAAAACAATTTGATTCTATGTTAATAAAACAAAGTGGGAAGTGAATTTATGAAATACATTAAAATATATAAAGTCTATGAATATAAATTCCCAACTTATATCATCCCAATCTGTTTTTATTATATTTTCCATGGTCCTCCTAAGAGAATTGCAGTCAGAGTTTCTCAGAGTTCTATGGCAATTGCATTTTATCTCTCTTTCTAAGGATTTCAAACCTCTGGAAGGCTGGTGATCTCTGTAAATACACTTGTAAATTTGATAAAAAAAAATATGTTATTATTTGGAGCAGGGGAGGAAGCAGAAGCAGCTTACATTGTTATGGAGGTGATCTCATATGCATCAGCTGTCACAAGGGTTGTCCCCACTTGACAGTTCAATACCTGCTCATCTTTTGCTGCTGGCTTTGCTGAGCTCTGAGTAAACTGTATGCAAACTGTCAGGAAGAGCCTGACATGTCATTAGTACTGACCTCCAGGATGACAATTCCAACGTGAAACCAAACAGCACAGATAATTTTCATTAGAGTTCAAATTCATCTTCACACTTTGCCACTTAGCCTTGGACAATGAAAGTCCCAGAAAGCAATTGATGAACTCTGTGATTAACTCATAGAATCCTAAAGCTAAGGAATTAACAAAAGAAGGCTACATTCTAAAGGGCTCAATATGAGCATTTGTATAACACAGGCAAAAGCACAGTCTTCACAACCAACAGCTGAATTAAAATATTTCATGGCATTTATGGCAAGGAGTCCAAGTGGACCCACTTCAGCAGCATTGCTGCTTTAATGCCTTTTCAGCTCAGACGCATCAGAAACACCAACTGCCACCAGAGGCACAGGTACTACCTGGCTTGCCAAGCTCTCTGATGTTGCTTTGCCCAGATGATCCTGACCTCACTTGAGCTCAGAGTGTGTGGGGAACTGCACAACACGTGACCTCTACCATGTGGACCCATGCAAGCAACAGGATGAGCAAGTGTCTACCGAAGCTCTGTGCAATGAGGCAAATGAATCGATTTTCTGGCATTTGCTTCTCAGAATTCAAAAATCGCAGGGCTAAGCCATTTGGGGAAAACAGTTACATTCCAACCTCCCACAATGCTCAGTGGCACAAGGCCTCTCTTCTCACCTGTGGGGATCAAAGGATTGACCACACCACATGTAATCAATTAAAACCACCAACATGAATGGTATTGAATTGTTACACTATATGTACCATGTATGTTATACCCTGTTTTTATTTTTTTCACCTAAATTTTAGAGAAAATGTGTTTTCAGAATTAAAGAATCACTTAAAATACTTAATGCACTTATTTCTGTATCTTAATATATGGATTGATTTTATTTTCAGAAGCAGACAATTATTTTCAGCAAACCGAGATAGGCACATTCAGAAGAGTATTAAATCAATGAATGGCCTTGATTCTGCCTCAAACATGAATCAAACAGTGTCTTTTTCACGGCCCTGGGTATGCAAAGCAGATCTATCTCCAGTGCATACTGGGATGTAATCTCAAGTGCTCCAGCACTGAAGAGTACCTGGGATCCTGAAAGGCACAAGCAGCCAGCTCCCTGGGGAATTGAGGCATCAGTGATGGGAGAGCTCATTTTGTGCAAAGGCTCTGGACAGCTGGTAGACGAAAGTGGCAGAGCTGCATGTGGTGACAGGCTCTGGAGACAGTGACTACATTAGCAGCATGATATGTATACAGTGACTCATATTTTTCCCCTTTCAGTCATCCTCATATAAATAGCAAGAGCATCAGCTATAATAACTGAGCATAAATGTAAAATATCAGTGATATATTTTTAATTTTCTCAGCATTGGGACATTTATTATAATTTAGTGGAAGTCCTGTAACACAAGAGAAGATATCAAAAGTCTTTAAGAGCAGACAAGCCATAGTTTAAATCCATTCAACCATTAAATGTATGGTGACCTTCAGGTGGTTACTTAAATGTCTTTGGATTCAATTTCTCTGCTCTAATAATAGTATGAAAATTACTTGACTGTGGTAAAAATCATAAATAATATGTGAAATTTAAAAGACACTGGCACTGGAGTATCAAAGACTAATTATGATTTGGTTGTATGAGTCTAGATTTCCTATATTATGTTGGCCTTGATGCTTGAGCTATCAATGCTAATAGTTAGGGCAATATATTTTGACTTTAAATTGCATAATTTCAATCCTTAGTTTCCTAAGAACACAGTTATTGAATTTATAGATAATTTGCATATGTATTTGCTTAATATTCTTTTTGTTCTAAGTGTGAAGCAGATGCTTCAGTGGTAGAAGCCTACCACTAGGAGGAGCTCCATAGTCCTTGAAGAGTTTTCTCTTTCTTGATAGGATGGGATAATTCCAAGGCCAATTCAAAACCAACATTACACAGATGGAAGGCCCGAGTTCTCTGCATTCCTTAGACTTCTTTCTACTTCAGATTTATAGGATACATTTCTGTACAGCTTTAGGAACCCATGTTTTAGCACAAAAGGAAGGCCCATTTGAATATGAGAAGGTTAATTCTCAATTGAGGCTTAAAATGTGTACCCATTTATTTCTGCTCTGGATTGAAAGGGGAAAAATTCTGTTTTCTGATTTACTTGTCCTGCTTTCCTCCTTCCATCCTTTATTTGATCTTTTGTTCTCGTTGGGATAATGATACTTTTAGCAGATTCCAAGCCTTATGTAAGTCTCAGAGATTGTCTGACCAGTTTCAAGAAGTGAAGCCCCCATCATTGAGGAAGTGCCTTAAGAATTGAACACAGAACTCAGAATATTAGTCAAGCATAGTACCAGACACCTTGTGACTTGTTACTCCAGGAGAATGGAAGTTTCATGTATGAGTTTTACAATTCCCAATACTAGGCAAAAAAAAATTAATTCTATGAACCATTTTCTTCTCATAGGGAGCTATCATGTGTGTTGGAGATTTGGTTTAAATATTGGAGCTTCTGTTTGCTAATTGTAGCTTTTACATATTTTTAAATATTTCTATGCTTTTTTTCTTGTTGAGTTTAAAAATTTATAAATTGAGATTATAAAGTGCACATTTTTCATATGTGAATCAACTTATGTAATAATAAGTCCTTGTTACTTGACAGATATTATTTTGGTTTCTAAAATATAATGTTGAAAAATAAACTACTGCCTTCATAAACTATAATTTAGAACATTTAGAACACACACACACACACACACACACACACACACACAGAAAGAGAGTGTCAGTAGACAGACAGACATAAAGCAATGTTAGCACAACTACAAAACAGCAAAATTTGCAATGTCTTTTCTGATGTAACAAGCCATGAATGGTTAGGAGTGATTGTTATGGGAATCTTAGCTATGTTGTGACTCTGTATCCAAGTGGACTCAGGCATTGCTTCACGAGGATGGGGATTCACATTCAGCTAGTCAGAATGGATCATGGAGTTCCTGATAACTTGAGAAAGAGAGTCCCCCAGGGAAGAGGAAGTGGGGCCCAGAAGGTTGTGCAGGCTTTTTTGAGCTGGGAAGTGACAGTGTGTGTCACAGTTGTTGTGACTGTCTTGGGTTTTGTTGGTGGTAGTGGTGGTTTGGTTTGGTTTGGTTTTTTTTCCACACAGGGTTTCTATGTATTTTTGGAGCCTGTCCTAGAACTCACTCCGTAGACCAGGCTGGCCTTGAACTCACAGAGATCCACTCATCTCTGCCTCCCTAGTGCTGGGATTAAAGGTGTGTACTACCACTGCCCGACTGTCTTGGGTTTTTAATCTTTAAATTTCTCCCCAAGTTTTATTACATAATAGTTTTATTATACAATAAATGATAAAAGAAATCACAATATCTGGTACCCACGTGGGGCATTATTAAGCCATTCAAAGACAGTGTAATTCGACCACATCAACCACTGCAGTCTCCCTGAGGTGCAGTGGAAAGAATACATCTCACCCTTCCCCCAACCCCTTTTAGCCTGCTTTCCTGCATTTGGGGGTTTCAGAATGCCTTTCTGGGCTACCAACTCAGGCCTGCTCAGCCATCTTGAGACCTGTTTGGGGGCTCAGTCCTGTATTGCAGCCACCCCTCTCAGACCAATTCTACCTGGTACTCAGAACCACCAGGGAAGAAGCTAGTCTGGCTGCCTGGACAATTTTTCCCATTGCCATAGGCAGGATACAGCTCCCCAGCCTGAGAGCACTCGCTCCTAGTGTGCTGAGCCACAGTGCTGGCTTCTCTTGCAGCTACATCTCCTCTTCCTGCCTTGGTGCTGTGCCTTCTCCACCTGCTGGTCGAACATTGTCACTACATCTGTTCACCTTAGCACATTGGCATCAGAGCTGGTAAGACACTAGGAGATTTTTAAATGGCGAATGAGGCTATTAAATAAATAACTAAGTAATAAAAATAATTTTTAAAAAAAGAAGAAGGAAAAAGAGGAATGACAATCTTAAAATCTTTCCCATGTTAAAAATTAGAAATATCACAGTGCAGGGAAATAGGCTCCAGTTTACTGCTACTATGGATAGGATGCAAAGAGAAAAAAATAAATGATGGGATAAACAACTTAGTTGAAATTGACTTAATGTCAGTCATAATTATTATCAGCTTGATAATTCATATTTTATCCTTAAACATGGTTTGGTAACAGTGCCAAATATAAGAAATTGACTAATAAGATACAAACCTTAGAAAAACTTAACTATTCCTAAGATACAAGCCTTAGAAACGGTTACTACTGATAATATACAACCCTTACAAATACTTACTAATGAAAATATTAAAAATTTGACTGATAAAATACAAGCTATAGAAATAACTACTAATGAAAGTAATGAAATTGTAACTAGTAAGACACAAGCCTTAGAAATACGTACTAATAAAAATAATAAAAATGTAACTGGTAAGATACAATCCTTGGAAAAACTTAATAATAAAAATTATAAAAATGTCTGGAGAGATGCCTCAGAGTTTAAGAGCATTGGCTGCTCTTCCAGAGGCCCTAAGTTCAATTCCAATCAACCATATGGTGGTTCACAAGCATCTATAATGAGATTTAGTGCCCTCTTCTGGCCTTCAGGCATAATGCAAGCAGAACATCATATTCATAATAAATAAATCTTTAAAAATAATAATAATAAATATTTAGAAACAGAGAAAAATATTTAGAGCAGAACCTACTCCACCATTACATTTTGTAATTGAAGAGTTATCAGAAAACCAACTTTAATTTGTCCAGTCACCATACAGGAACAGCCATCAAATGATAGGTGTCCTCAATGCTATGGAAGAGCTTACTGGAATCCTTTTGAAATGCTAGATTTAAGGATATTTAAGGAAGCAGTAGTTTCATATGGTAGGTATTCAACTTTTGTGAAGGAGATGTTAAATTTATGGACAATTAGTAACAGATTTATTCCACAGGACTGGAAAGATTTGGTTGCAGCCATATTGAAAGTTGGTCCTCAGTTACAATGGAAGACTTGGTGGAAAGATGAGGCTAGGGTCATCAAACAATGAAGTAGGGCTAGAAGTTTTGAAGTTTCCCAAGATCAGTTCTCAGTGAGGGCAATTATGTTGATTTGAAAAGACAGTCTATATATGATGAAGACACCTTGGCTCTATGCCATAAAGCAGCTTTGAGTGCTTGGGACAGGGTAGAAGAAGTTAGTAAGAGGACTGAGTCATTTACTAAAATTGTATAGGGCCCAAAAGAAGCCTTCACTGATTTTTTACAAACATTGAATTCAGCAGTGAATGGAATGATATCAGATCCAGAAGTTAGACAAACAGTAATTGAATCTTTGGCTTTGAAATTGCTAATTCACAATGCAAAAAGGAAATCAAGCCTTTAAAGGTGAGATCAACACCCATAGATGAAAAGATCTGAAACACAGTCAATATTAAATCTCATATTATGATGATACTTGGATAGGAGAGGTGATTTTGAAAAACTTTTTTTAAAAAGCAAAATGTCAGATGTTTTAATTGTGGTAAACAAGGTCATAAAAAAGAGATTGTAGGCAAGGTGTTCCTAGAAACAATGTTTTTTTCTAGCGGTAATCCAAACAGAAGATCCCAATCTTCTGGAGTATACATAAGGTACAGCAAAGGCTGACATCAAACTAATGAAAAGGATCAACATAGGATAGGCAAGGTAAATGTCTGTCATTAGGAAATGCCTTAGGGGGCCTCTCACAGGCCTGCTAGTCAAATTTGACTCAATAATTCCCTGTCACCATGGGGGGAAAATCCTCCCTAGAGCAATTAAAGGACGTAATGCCTGCTGTTAAAAACCATTCTGCTCTGGATGACAGAACAGTGACAGCTGGTAAGACAAAATTTTCAGGAGAGGCCATAAAACAAGTGTTTTTATAAACTACTATAAATGCTCAAAGACAAAAGTTAAAAATAGAAAAAAAAAGGCATTGAAATTGAGGGCTTGGTAGACACAGGTGCAGATGTAACAATAATCGTACCAAAATTTTTACATCCAAATTGGCGCTTTCAGGAGGCAAATGTTCAGGATCTAGGGATTGGAACTTTATCTCAGGTAAAAAAAATTTTTAAAAAGCACAAATGAAGTTTGCCAAGACAGGGTATGACAGTCCTTCAAAATTTCCTGCTTCTCAGAAATGTCTGTCAGATATTCTAAGCCTATGTGCCAAAGCTGGATGCCCTAAAATTACAGAAGAACCTAAGGTGAATAGTCAGGCAGCCAGCTGTTTCTGTCATTTCTCTTAAATTTGGAAGTCACTTGCTCTGTTTACTCAGGTAATAACATATTCTTCTCAGGTCTTTGATGAGTTTGAAGACTAGATAGTTAAGGTTATCATTGCCTTCAGTCTTACTAGAAAGTAAATTAGATATAAAACTTTGGAATCTTCAAATACAAATTGGCTGGACATAGTGAATGCATTTCTTTTTTTTTTTTCCACTCTATCTGCTTTATTTTTTTTTTTTTGGAATTTGTTTTATTTTATTTTACAATATACTTCAACTTTACATATCAGCCATAGATTCCCCCGTTCTCCCTCCTCCCGCCCCGCCCCCCTTCCCCCTGTCCCACCCCCCATTTCCATCTCCTCCAGGGCAAAGACTCCCCCAAGGATTGAGATCAACCTGGTGGTCTCAGCCCAGGCAGGTCTAGTACCCTCCTCCCAGGCTGAGCCAAGGGTCTCTACTAAGCCCCAGGTTTCAAACAGTCAATTCATGTACTGAGCACAGGGCCCGGTCCAACTGCCTGTATGCCTCTTAAACAGATCAAGCCAATCAACTGTCTCACCCATTCAAAGGGCCTGATCCTGTTGGGGGCCCCTCAGCCATTGGTTCACAGTTCATGTGTTTCTATTCGTTTGGCCATTTGTCCCTGTATTCCATCCATCCCTGGTCCCAACAACTCTTGTTCACATAAACCCTCCTCCTTCTTGCCAATTGGACTCCCGGAGCTCCACCCAGGGACTGATCGTGGATATCTGCATCTAGTTCCCTCTGTCACTGGATGGGGTTTCTAGCACGACAATTAGGGTGTTTGGCCATCTTATCACCAGGTAGGTCAAATCAGGTTATTTCTCGACTATTGCCAGCAGTTTATTGTGGGGGCATCTTTGTGGATTTCTGTGGGCCTCTCCAGCTCTTTGCTTCTTCCTATTCTCATGTGGTCTTCATTTATCATGAACATTCCTTATGTTCCCTCTCTGTTCTTGATCCAGTTGGGATCTCCTGCTTCCCCAAGTTCTCTTTCTCTCGCCCCTCGCTCATTACCCCCACTCACGTCCAGATTGTTCATGTAGATCTCATCCATTTCTCTGTCATTGGGCGATCCGCGTGTCTTTCTTGGGGACTATTATCTTAATAAATGTTCTTGTTGTATATAGTTTCATTTTGTTAAAGTTAATACCTTTCCTCTCTTTTTGGACAATACTTGATAAATATTCTTATTGTATACAGTTTTACTATGTTAGAATTAGAACCTTTACTTTTTAATTAGACAAAAAGGGGGAAATGTTATGGGAATCTTATCTGTATTGTAGTCCAATGTCCAGTTGGTATCAGACATTGTTGCAAGACTTGGGGTTCACATTCAGCTGGTTGGAATGGATTATAGAGTTCCCCTGGACTTGAGAAAAAGAGGCCTCTGGGGAAGAGGAGGCAGGCCCGGAAGGTTATGACAGTGTATGCCATTATTGTTGTGATTTTTTTTGAGTTCTTATCTTTATACTTGTCTCCAAGTTTTATTATGTAATAAATAGTGTAAGAAATCTCAATATCTATATTGAAACTGTAATTCTTACTTGATAACTGTTTTTGTAATATATAGTTTTACTATGCTAAAGTTAAAAACTTCCTTTTTAATTAGAAAAAAAGAGGAAATGCTGTGGAATAATCCTGTGTACACTGTGAAGATTTCTGTCATTGTTGATAAAAAGCTGATTGGCCAATAGCTAGGCAGGATTTTTGGGACAGAGAGAACCCTGGCAAGAAGGAAGTTGGAGTTGGAGGCATAGTGAACTATACATAGAAGAAGCAGCATGGGAAGTTCATAGATAAGGTAAACGAGCCTTGGAGCAGCACATAGATTAATAGAAATGAGTTAAGTTAAGTTGTAAGAACAGGCTAGATACAGGTCTAAGCTATCGGCCAATCATTTATAATTAATAAGTCTCTGTGGCTATTTGGGGAGCAGCTGGTGTGACAGAGCTTATCAGTGGTCTAGACAGAAAACTCCTTCTACAAATTTGTTTCAGGCAATAGGAAATCAAGATAAAATTTTGTCCTGATGTTTAGAAATGTGATCAATTTTATTTCAAACACTGTTGGAGAGTCTTTCAGCAAGCTCTTGGAGTTAACATTAATGACGTCCTAAATGATTTCAATGTAAGATATATGGATATTAAAATCTATTTTGAACTCATTTTAGAAGAAATTGTTAAATATTTGCTTTAGAGAGAAAAATACAATATATATAATACAGAAATTATATTTATATATACAATACATATACATAATAAATCATAAATAAATTATATATATACATATATATATATAATGTACATTTCTGCTGTGAGATAATGCCCTTGTACACCAGTTTAATAAAATGCTGATTGGTCAGTAGTAGCCAGGCAGGAAAGTATAGGTGGAGTTAGCAGATGAGGAGAATGCTGGGAAGAGGAAGGCTGAATCAGGAGACACCATCCAGACACAGAGGAAGCAAGATATGAAGGCAGAACTAAGAAGAGGTACCAAGCCATGTGGTTAAACATAGATAAGAATTATGGGTTAATTTAAGTGTAAGAGCTAGTCAGTAATAAGCCTGAGCTAATGGCCGAGCAGTTATCATTAATACAAGCCTCTAGGTGTTTACTTGGGTCTGAGCAGCCGCAGGACTGGACAGGACACAGGAAACTTCCAACTAAACATTTCCCATGATTGCTTCATATTTTCTTCAAAGAAAAAATAGTGTAGACACAGCGAAAACTATTATATTCCTTTGCCAGCTCTTTCTCCTCTCTCTCTAATGAGAATATATCTCTGGGTTTGGTCTTCATGCTTCTGATGGATTTTCTCAATTTCTCTATATAAGTAGACAAAAACTACATCACAATTTGGAAGCTTATAGATTTAGTTAGAGTAATAATAACCACCTAATAGCTTTCATTCACCATTATATTAGTTTAAGTTATTCATATTCATAAATGTTCCTTTTGGTCATTTTTGAAATATGTTGCAATACATTAATGTTATAAATTGATTCATTCCTCAGTTTATAGATATTAATTCACTTCACATTTTCAGTATTAAAAATGAGGTTACAAAGGACTTATTTCCTATGTGATATCATTTTGATCAAATCAGTATTTTCTTCCAAGCAGAGAAGATAACCCTAGTGTGACACAATGGAACCAGGGTGTGCCATGGTGGTCTAAACCTAAGAAATTTAAGAAGTCAATGCCTAAGTGGAAGGAGGATCAACCTTATCATTTCTGAACAACCCCATATTTTATCTTGATTTATACTCAAATACTAGGACTCTCCGTATTCCTTTTCATACTTTGGAAATGTTGCAGAAATGGCACATACAGAAAAGTGTTAATAGTGTGGTAATGCACATCTGAAATCTCAGAACTCCAGAAAATTAAAGAGCGGGACAATTAAAGACCAAATTGGCTATACCAGGAAATGAAGACCACTCAGAATTACCTGGAAAAACCATGTATTCACAGAAGTCAAGGGCTGGGGCTGAGCAGAACAGCAGAGTACCTGCCTATTATATATACAGCCCTGGATTGAATTTGGAATGTTGAGGGTAAAAGTCGAATGGTTTACCGAGTTGGGCCTTGAGTACTGTCTTAGAAACTTGGATTTCAATGAAGGATGAACTTGACAGTCACAGAATGTAGTCTTTGTTTCTGTGTGTAGACTAGGATTTTGTATATGTTAGTCTGATGGTACTTATGTCGAACCCCAATAAAAATCCCCCAGAAGAGATTATCAAATTTTCTCTGGAGAGAACAGTTCATACATGCTGTCCTAAGAAGCTAGGGTAATAGAGTCCTTACACATGTCTAAAATTGTTTATTTGATTTCTTCTGGACATTGCTCCATGTGCCTTTGAACTGTTTTTTTTTCCTTGTGTTCTGCTTCCTGTACAAAACCACAAATGAATGTGACTGTATTTATCATCTTCAGTAAAAAAGTCTCAGACAAGAAAATGATCCAGTGGATCTCCTGACACAGGGATTATTGGCTCTTCTACACTTGAGCAGTACCAGTATTTGGTATGCCATGGTGCTTAGTTGGTGCCATCTATAAATAGAAGGTTATTCTTCCTCGTAGGTGAAATACTGACTGTCAAAGCAGCTGACTAGAAAGGACAATTTCTGAGTTAAGTGGTCATGACTTCTAACATACTTTGGTTTTCTGCTCATTTCTGGTTGCCCACTTGTTGGTACTTTGACATGCATCTTGATCATATTAATTTTTACTTCAAAAAGTTCTTTGTGTCTGTATTTCAAGCTACATCCTCTTTAAAAAACACCCCACCACTTCAGGATATTACCTATGGTTTAGTAGTTTGTTTATAATGACATTTATGGTAATATCACCCTAGGAACCCAAATATTAAATTTAAATATAAGATAATTTAAACTCACTAATTTGATAATATTCATATGATAATTTAAAGTCTCTTTTTCTCAGCATATGATATCTGTTTGATACTTACAATGCCTGGAGACATAGAAGGAGGAGAGAGACAGAAAGAGAGAGAGAGAATATGTGTTACAGGATAATTCAAAGTAATAGCTACATATAGAAAGAATACTGCCCACAGAAATCCACTAAGATACCTCCACAATAGACTGCAGGCAATGGTCGAGAGACAGCCCGAACTGAGCCACTCTGGTGATGGAATGGCCAAACACCCTAATTGTCATGCTAGAAACCCCATCTAATGACTGAGGGATCTGGAAGCAGAGATCCAAGGCTAGGCCCCAGGTGGAGCTCCGGGAGTCCAATTAGCGAGAAAGAGGAGGGTCTATATGAGCGAGAATTGTTGAGACCAAGGTTGGATAAAGCACAGGGGACAAATAGTCAAATGAATGGAAACATATGAACTATGAACCAATGGCTGAGGGGCCCCCAACTGGATCAGGCCCTCTGAATGTGTGAGACAGTTGATTGGCTTGATCAGTTTGGGAGGCATCCAGGCAGTGGGACCGGGTCCTGTGCTCATTGCATGTGTTGGCTGTTTGACACCTGGGGCTGACTGGCCCTGCTTGGACTAAGTCTGCCAGGTTGATCTCAGTCCTCGGGCGAGGTTTTGCCCTGGAGGAGGTGGGAATGGGGGGTGTGCTGAGGGAAAGGGGAGGGGGGCAGGAGGGGGGAGAAAAAGGGAATCCATGGCTGATATGTAGAACTGAATGGTATTGTAAAATAAAATTAAATTAAATTAAAAAAAAAGAAAGAATACTTAGATAAATCACTACTCTTACATTTTCTCATCTCTTAACATACTATTTAAAATACTATAGCTAAATACTATTTTAATAAACACTGATAAATCAACATGTTTGAATTCCAAGAATCAGTTTTGTCACTTTCATATGGAAAATATTTCTAACAAAAATATTTTTCTTTTTGAACAAAATCTCTAAGAATATTAAGTAGGACAATGCTTTTGCGATTATTTATTACTTTTTCTGATAAAATATGTAAGTTTTATATTTTCCTGTATTGAAACATTGAGCAACCTTATTCAAGTTCACATTCATTTCCAAAAATAAAATTGATGTCTTAGTTAGAGTTTCTTTTGCTGTGAAGGGACACCATGATCATGGCAGCTCTTAGAAAGAAAACATTTAATTGGGTTGGCTTGCTTACAGTTGCAGATGTTCAATCCATTATCATCATGGCACAGAGCATGGCCGAATGCAGGCAGAGGTGGTGCTGGAGCACAGAGTGCTACATCTTGTAGGCAGCAGGAAGTCAATTTACTGTCACACTGAGGGAAACCTCAGCAAAATTGACCCCAAAGCCCACCCCTATAGTGACACACTTCCTACAACAAGGCCATATATCCTAATGTTGCCACTCCCTTTGGAGACCATTCTCTTTCAAACCACCACAGATGCATTAGGTAATATTTTTAGTTAGTTTCTAGTTTATGAATGAAATTTGACTAGTGGTGTTTCATTGGAAATTTTACTTTCTCAATCAGGCTATCCCCTTACAGATAGTGATCCACAGGCTAGATGTGGTGGTACATGTCTTTACTGCCAGGATGTAGAAGGAAACACACAAGATTTCCAATGAATTTGATGCCAGCCTGAGCCTCAGAGTGAAACGCTGTTAAATCAAAGGAAAAAAGAAAAGAAAGAAGGATATGATACAATGGGTTAATAAGTTGTCATGTTGATATCACATATATTGTTAGGTGCATAGTAGCTTAAAATACACACAAACACACACACACACACACACACACACACACACAAACACACAGACACACAGCTATGTATACAATGGCTAAACAGAGTTACTAGTCACAAAAATATAGGGAATGTACATTTGTTCCTTTCAAAGTAAATGTTTAAATTGTCAAAGGAAAATTTTGATGGTGACTCATTTTCTCTCCCAATGTTTGTAGACAAATTCTTCATCTCAGTTGGGACTATTAGAACTTAAGAAAGTCTGCTGGCTTCTATCATGTCCAGGCTTTCAAAAATGACAATGTCTCACTTTTTACAAGTGGTTTGTCAAAGTGTTCTGATTCAATTTCTTTTTCAAGCTTGCTAGCTGTGGTCCATCCTTTTCCTATTTACTTCACAGCATCCATTTAGATGTCCCGCAGTAATTGTTAATGTGGCCACTATTGAAAGAAATGTGATGCCCAGGGATAGAGTGCATGCTGCCTGCATTAGAAATCACTTAAAAGTCAAGTGTTTGGATGTCAAAACCAGGACAAACCTTAGGGACCTGACACTTAGATAATCAATTCCTTCACATTATGACAAGACAGAAGTGCTTCAAGCTGAGTCAAACAGAATACCACATATTTATATAAAATAAAATATTACAAAGAAAAAGTCACAAAGAGTTAGCACATTTCATAGTGATATTTTACAGAATACAGATGGAAAGAGAATGAAAATCCTGTGATACCTTTTTAAAATAGAGTAAGACCAAGACTGAAATTAAATTTATTTTAGTAACGTCAAGTGTGAAATAAACTCATAATTTTAAATAAAATTACTTCTAATGTACTGGTTGTAAATAATCCTTAAATTTCAGATAAGAAAGATAATATCTAGCTTGGAAATTTTTAAATTTATTAGGAACAAAACATTAACATTAAGCAAAATACATATTCTCATTTTTGTTGTTGTTTTTGTTTGTTTGAGAAAACACTCAAAGATAAAAGATAATTTCAATTCCATAATGTTCTTAACTTAATATGAATGTATTCAAGTTATTTTCTCTAATACATGTACATACAACTCTGAGTCACATGAAGACATACCAATCACTTTAAATTCCGCTATTGACTTATTTTTTCCCCACACAAAACTGTTAATCCATGGATAATTTGGCAATTGAAATTTCAATCAAGATCCAAGTCCCAAAAATAAGTAGAAAGGAGAATTAGGAAATGGTTATCTTATTGGAAAATCAGATCTCCACATCTGATCTCCCAATTTCCAAAAGTATGCTTCCCAGAGTCCAGTGTCTCTTCCACTGTAAGGACCATCACCAATTAACCAGAAGTTCTGGGTAGACCACCCTGCCTGGCATTTTAATACAATGAAAAGGCAATTACTAAAATTAAAATGAAGACTTTGGGGGATTACTCTGAAGTTTAATTTATAGTCTAGTGACTGAATCCTTTTCCAGAATAGCCAGAATTAGCTTTACCAAAAACAGGAGTAGAGTAGAAGGAAATAGCCCATTCCTGTGTTTTCTTGTATCTCTTTCTGACTGTATTTACTGTGACTTATTTACCTCAAGTCAATGTTGGTCCCATGGACAGTATCTTGACAATAATTTTAAAAAGAAACAAATACCATCCTCCTACACACACACACACACACACACACACACACACACACACACACACATATACACACACACACACACAAACATACAAAAGAACACCTCACAAAAATCATGAAGTTGATTTAGTGTTAGACAAGTATTCTGAATCATGGATAGTGTTTGGAGTGTGGTTGATACACCCAGTGACATTACATTAATTTTTTTATTGGTTTGTTAGTTGGGGATGGAACTACTAACCGGAAAATAGATAGGTCATAGACTATAGAGGAAAACTTACTACTATTATTACTCTGCTATAGGAGCATTGTTGTAACACAAATCTTAAAATGTCTTATTAATAAAAACAAACCCGGGGCCAGGTATTAGGGTGAAATCTGAAAGATCAGAGGGACAAAACAAGCCATTGCTAACCTCACCTTGCCAGCTCCTCAGTGGACTGTGTTTCCTCAAACTGGGAAGCCTCTGGGTCCTCATCCGAATGGATTTCAGCTAAACTGCTGCTAAAAGCCTAAAAGTTTTAAATTTCTAGTTCCTGATCTTCATGGCTTATATACCTTTCTGCTTTCTGCCATCACTTCCTGGGACTAAAGGTATGCCTAGCTGTTTCCAGTGTGGAACTCTGCCTCCCAAGTGTTAGGATTATACTGCCTTGTCTTGGCAAAGTTTGGCAGTCACATTTCTTACATCCTGCTGGTCCGGTTCGGAGAGTATATTGTTAGCAACTGAGGCAAGGGCAGTTTATTTGCTCTCATGGCTAGCTTTTGCCAGAAAGAAAGAAGACTCCATATGGAAATTCTTTGCTGTCCATCATTCTTTTATGAAGTACATTGGTGCTGCCAGGAGCAGATGTGTCTCACTGTCATAAAAAGCCTTAGGTTATTAAACATGTTAAATGCCATATTCTGTAGGTTTTTAAAGTGTTTGAAGACCATCTATCTATCTAAATATATCTGTGTATGATCTTGAAAACATGACTACAAGTTTGACTATTATAGATGACTATTAACTGTATTTTAAATTATATATTACATTTTAAAAAGCTGCATAAACACAATACCATAAACAAGAATAGAGAGATATAGATATAGTATAACAAAATTAACTTTAAATTTCTATCAATAAACTAAAATCCACACCAATGTAAAATATTTAAGACTAGTAGTTGATTGTTTAGTTTAAAAGTAGATTCAATAATCTACCTTTTTATCCTATCATTTCTATATCCCCCTTTTCTTTTTAGAACAAGATTCCTGAATCTAATCTCCTTTAACTTTTTTTTTTCATCATTACCAATAACAGCTTGTAACCATCCCCCTTAAGTGATAACAAACATCTATAAACAATGTGGGCATAGTTCTCCAGACTACTTCCTGTTGTTTGGAGGCATTGACATCTTTTGTGGAACCTTGAGGAAAATCAAATAATTGCTAAATCTTGGCTGGAGTATTCTATGAGACTGGATCATCTGAGTCAGCAGGCTTGAAGCTGCTTTGGATGCTGGATCAACTGAGTCATTTTTATTGGTGTCTTGTCCCCTTGTTCTGAAAATATATGAATATTGCATACATATCTGTATTAATACAAATATAGATTGTGCATTGTACATAAATCAGCCAAAGGTAATTTTTTTGTTTTATGTTTGAGCAGGTGAAATATACATCATGTATCTTGTAGTTCTTTTATGTTTATTTCTTTATGTTTGTAGCCAGGATTTTTAGGGTGTCTTCCTTGATAAAATCTGATTTTCCTTAACTCTGACTGAATCCACAGCCTCTCATTTACTTTGGAAACAAAAGCACAGCCTCTCTCCCAAAGCAACACATCTTTTGACTTAAATTTTGATCAAGTCAAGATATTTTAAAAATATATAGGTTGGTTGAATCCATCAGTTTTCATAATCCAGTGTCTCTTAGCTGCCAAAATATTCAAAGACAACACATAACATCTGTATTTTGGGTTCTCTGTATTTTCCATTTTGCATGGCTTATTACATATTTTTTTATTATTTAATTTCTTTTTAAGGACTTTATTTTATTTCAAAACTATATTTTTAAGCTAAGACTGTATATATTTTTTCCTCTCTCTCCCAAGCCTAGACACATTTGTAAACACACTGTAAATCATTTAAAGGCTCTTTTTGTCTGAATTTGTCCTTATGGTTCATCTGTAACCTTTTCTGTCTGTATGAGAAAAAAAAGTCTGCTGTGTAATCATGCATGGTGGTGGCAGGCTCCTCCCCATCAGTTCCCTGATAGTCTAGTCTCATGGCAGTGAAGGTACATTTACCACCAGCTCTGGAAGCCATGTTGGCTTCCCCAACTCTGGGAAGTTTCTGGGTTCATGCCACCACCAAGTAACATGCTACCCTCTGCTCATAAACTCCATTTAAGTGTTTGGTATCAGAGTTTCTGAAAAGAACCACAGGATTTTTTGCCACTAGCACTGTGCCAGTAAGTCATCTCTTAAAGGTGCTGTGTCTCTGCTCACCACCAGCAAACAGAGCCCACCAGAGAAAATGCAGCTACTAAGAGCCGAATTTTTAAGAAGTCAGGGATCGATGTGGAAGAGAATGAGAGCTGATTGTAAGAGCTAAGGGTATTGGATGACTCCAAGAAAACGATGTCTTCTAGATCACCTCCTTTGCCCCATATTGGTACTATTTTACTTCTCCAGTATCTACAGTTACTCAGAGCATTTGATCACATCTAAAGATCTGGAGAAGACAACCACATAGAAGAGAAAATGTTTAGCATTTATCATTCTGGGTCTGGATTATCTCACCTAGTATATTTTATATCTACATCCACTTACTTGCAATTTTATGATTTAATTTCTTTTTATAGCTTAAAAGTATTCCTTAATATTATTTTACCAAATATATTTATGCATGGTCCCTTAAAATTACATTATATATATATATATATATATATATATATAGAGAGAGAGAGAGAGAGAGAGAGAGAGAGAGAGACACACATACAAACACACACACACACACACACACACACACACACACACACACACACAGAGAGATTAATTGATGCTATGTCATTTGAGGACACAGTCTCCTTTTCCAAAACACAAACTATTTAAGAAAAAGGCTATTGCCAAGCATGAGAAACTTCCTTTTGAGTGTTGGTTAGGGAATTCCAAGAGACACCCCTCCACCCTCAAAATTAGACTATTGCCATTGGTACTCATTGCATCTCAGAATGTAAATATGACCCTATTGCTGAAGACCCCACACACTTTTGGCTCAGGACTTACAGATATCAATCTAGATATGACCTAGATGTCTCCTCTCTGAGGACTAGATCTCATAATTTCCAAACGTGCAGTGGAACTTGCTAAAGAAGAAAAATCAGACAATATCCCACCCAACTGTATGGGTGGGACTTTACAGTTGGGTGGGAAAGTCTATGAACCAAACAATGACCAGAATAGCAAGATATTCCAAATGATTCAATAACTGCCCTTTTATCCTGGGTAGACCCAACAGCAACCTAATTGGACTTAAGGCTGACTCAATAGGAGGGAATTCATGCATAGTACTATAAACTTAGCCAATTACCCTTGTACTGAGACCATGTAATCTAGATGAAAACCTCCTACTGCCACTTTCATAAAACTATCATATCTAAGTACATTGTTCATATTTATACTTATATCTATAGATAAATGTAGCTCTCACCCCTCATCAAAGAAACTTCCTTTTGCAGCAGTTGGAGACCATTACAGAAAGCCACAACTGACCAAAATACAGAAAACAAATGATAGTGTGGAGCTGGTCCCACGATCCCTGCACACATGGTCCTGGAGATGTCACAGAAGAGACAGGAAAAATGCTAGGAGCCCGAAGACCAGGACACCTCCAACAAGATGGTATCCTCTTAAAAAGGTTTTAAAAAGATGCAAATTGAAGAACTGTAAGAAGGGCATAATCTGGGATGGTGTAAATGTGACAAAAATATATTGTATGGGACTAAATGATTTGATTAAATCATTATTTTAAAAAGAACGGTTTTTCTATAATGTGTTTACGGTATCATGTTCCTTGCAGTTGGTAAGCTATTGAAATGAGAGCTGCAGCTGTGACCCACATGTTGTTCCTTGTATCTCAGTAAAAAAAAAAATTACCAGTTTATCACTACACTTTTCTTGATATTAGGGTATACTGATAGATTAGTGCCTTGCTCAGTCAGCATCAGAGAAGCTTCCTCCATCAACATATGGGAACAAATATAGAGACCCAAAGCCTACATTAATCAGGGAGTGAGGGACCTTGGAACACTTAGCCCTAACTGGGCACAGGAGTCTCAATCAAATCCCTCATCTCAGAGCTCAGGGAACCCCACAGAAGAGGAGGCAGAAAGACTGTAAGCCCGTGGGGATGGAGGAGACCAAGAAATCAAGTCCATCTAAACCAACTTGAGCAAAGCTCATGTGAACTCACAGAGAATGAAGCAGCATGCACAGGTCCTGCTCAGGTCTGCACCAGGTCTTCTGTGTTGTATTATGGCTTCCAGTTTAGTGTTTTTATGGGATTCCTGAGTGTGCAAACTAGTGTGTCTCTTACATGTGTGCCTTCTCTCGGGCTCTTCCTTCTGTTGGTCTGCCTTGTCCAACTTTCATGCAATAGTTTTTCTTCTAGCTTCTTTTATTTTATTTTATTTTTTATACTTTAAAATGATGAGTGAGGCTGGGTGGTGGTGGCGCACGCCTTAAATCCCAGCACTCGGGAGGCAGAGCTGAAGATGTCTGTGAGTTTGAGGCCAGCCTGGTCTACAGAGCAAGATCCAGGACAGGCACCAAAATGACACAGAGAAACCTTGTCATGAAAAAATCCAAAAAAAAAATGATGAATGAATGAATGAATGAGTAAGTGAATGAATAAGAAGGTAGATTAACAAAAGAACTGTCATTTATACCTGCTCTGAAAGTGAAAATCATATACTCCAATGCAGTGACATTGAGTATATCAACTACTCCAGGGCAGGCACCATATTCTGGAGTAGATAAGAAACAAATAATGAACATAACAATTCTTTTTTTGTGCTTTTATCTGATTACAGTTTGATGGATTCTCTCTCTCTCTCTCTCTCTCTCTCTCTCTCTCTCTCTCTCT